>SSNP01000014.1:7452837-7467029 GCA_006937955.1 Pachypanchax playfairii
AACATCAGCACAGAACATGTTAGCTATCAGTGTAGTGATAAGACGTTGTCTCAGGGTGTCTCATACTGCCCCCAGCTGGCACAGGAACTATCAGGACCTATTGGAAACATGAAAGTTTATGTTTTCTCTGCATCAGTGGATCCAAGACCAGATTGTTTGGGACAGAGATCTCAGATAAAACAATCTTATTTTAGGATCACTGCCTTTAAATTCCTGTTCAAAAAATGTAAGACTTCATCTTCCACAGCTGATCATCACTGTTCTTGTGTTTGATTTAAATTTCATCCAGCCTGCATCAGTCCATGCTGTCCTTCTTTATGTCTGCAGCTTTCTGTCTCTCTGGACCTTGAAGTCCCTCCGGATATTAGCTTTGCTGGTCTGAACCACTTTTGGTATCAGTGAGACTTAGCAGCACTTGCTAATCCATCAGCACAGATGTTCCTGCACAGCATCACCTCTCTAAATTCCCTTTGTTTCATGGTTCTTATTCACACTAATCCTCAGCCCTCATCTTTCTGTAATTGGTTAAGCCTCGGGGTTCTGGACTGTGGATCCAATCCTCCGTGCATTTAGAGGCTTTGTGTCGTGACATAATTAGGATCTAACTCCTCCTGTGGCCAGCTTACCATTTCAGCTGGTTATCTAATAACTGATTAGGCTGCACATGTTGATGGTTTGAATATTTTTCTTTAAACAGCAGTTAGTCTCCTCGTCCCCTGACGCCTGCCTGGTGTGCTCAGATTAACTTTGTGAAATTTGCTTCAGTGCTGAACTGATTTTCAGCTGAAGCGTTAATCCAGATAATTGGATAAATACTGAGTGTAGATGTTGCTGCAAACTGCTTCCAAGCTCCATGTTGTTTTTTAAGGATAAATAGATGCAACATGAGAGGAGTTATTGTTTTACTGATCTGTTCAGGATATTTGGTTTACTCTGGATAACAGGGCTCCAGATTGCTGTCATTTACAGTTCAGTGCATTTTACCACAATCATTTGGAGGTAATTACAGCCAGTCACAATAGTACCACATGGAAGTAACCTGATATTATTGAGAGGGTGTGGGGTTGATAACATGGCAGGGCGGGAACCAGTGAAACTCCTGACTGTAAACGTTTAACTTTCTGCAGAACATTTGCTGTTTGGAGCTGCTTAATGATGTCACGTCTTCATTAACACTTGGTCTGATGCTTTAGTTTGTTTCTGTTGGTCCATCCATGACTCAGATAGACGAGCCAAGCTGTCTGACACAAAACAACACTCCATCTTTCCTGTTTAGTTGTTATTGACAGCAGCAGATTGTCCCTGAAGGAGCTGCTCTCTTTGTTGTCATTAACCTCAATGAAGGTCATGGAAATTAGATGCTGCTCAGTTTTTGTTGTGACATTTTAATTATCATCTTTTACATGTTGCTTGTTTTCTTGACACAGATTATTTATGTGTGTAATATCAGAGGAGGTTTTGAACCTGGTGTGTTTTTCCTCTTCACTGGTTCCGTTTGACCGGTTGAACACTCCACAAGCTGCTATTTTTATCCAGCGCTTCTTAAATTTCGAACCCTCCAGCTTTCACCCTTTGTACCTTCTACTGTTTGTCCTGTTGTTGAGTCAGAAAAACACCGTCCTCTTTACATTCAGGATGAGATGTGTGCAGATGACTCTGTCTGGTCTCTTTGTTTGCAGTGACAGCTCTTATAAAGATCTGCTTGAATACGGATCGTTTTCACCTCGTTTCTCCTCCAACAGACAAGATTTGTTTGTAAATAATGTAGTTACAAAGTACTGCTGTTTTGATGGAAAATAACCTGATTTATGTGTCTTTTTTTGCTCCTTTTTTCCAATAAGATTTGTCTATAACACTATTTTTGCATGTTTGTACTAAATAAAAATGTTTTTTTAGCCATTGGAATGTGGTCTGTAATGTAATCCACTGGTTTATAAATCAAATAATCAAATCAATCAGATTATCTATAAAAGTACTTTTCACACAGCTGAGAGCAACACAAAATGTTTTCTAAAGAATAAATAATGTTCTACAGTATTCATGTGAATATGATCAACAAAAGGGACAGAAAGATGAAGAATGTAGTAAAATAAAACCAGATGCATCTTATTTTTATAAAAACAATTAAACATTAAAATGCAAAAAACAATAAATCAGTTTGAAATAAAAGAACAAGCTGGAAGTTGGAATAAAATAAACTGTAAAACTGTGTAATATTCAGAGATCGTAAGAAAGTAAGTGCACCCTATAGTACTTTTCCATTTTTATTCATAAAGCGTGTTTGTTTCTGTTATTTTTCAGCTTCTGTCCCGACATCATTCGAAGGACCTTTTGGGAAGATTGTTTACCGTGTGAGGGCTTCCATCGACACGCCTCGCTTCTCCAAGGACTACAAAGCCCAGAGGCCGTTCTACACCCTCAGCATGCTCAACCTCAACGAGCTTCCTAACATTCAGGTAAGTGTCTCATTTCTTTCTGCTTGTTTATCACATTCATTCTCATGTTTGATCCTTTGCTTTGTGAGCGGTTGATGTTAGTCGTATATGTCATCAGATACATTTGTTTATCTGATCAGCTGTTGTCTTGGTCAAGACTTGTTTACAATGACATCTGAGCAGGATGCAAATTCTCTGTTAGATTAAATGACTTGCAATAACCCCAATCAAAAGTTTAGGAATAAATAATTAGCTTCAAGTAAAAAGCCTGTAAATTTGTACCCCATGCGTTTGAGTGCTGCAGATGGATCATCGTGGTCCTTTAAAACACACGTAAATGTTTATCTGTCACTTTGTATGATCAGAATCCGAGTTACGCAGTGACCACTAAGAAGTTCAGTTACCTCCTGGTGAAGACGGGGACCCTGATGCTGAAAACCTCCAGTGACATGAGGGGTTACGTCCCAGGTCAGGTCATCAAGTTAGCAACCGAGATCCACAACAAGTCTGGGAAGGACACGGGATATGTTCTGGCTAGTCTCGTACAGGTAAGTTAGTCTCAGAGGACGTCGTCAGTGATGTTTCAGAGGATTCTAGGTCTTATTACAAACTTCATTTTCTTTTTATTTCTGGATGATTTCTTCTCCAGAAAGTGACCTATAGGACCAAGCGGCCGGTCTGTGACCTGCGGACCATCGCAGAGGTGGAAGGAGCCGGAGTTAAAGCTGGAAAACATGCCGAGTGGAGGGAACAGATCATCGTCCCTCCTCTTCCTCAGTCAGCTCTCGCTGGCTGCAGGCTTATAGATATTGAATATTTCATTCAGGTCAGAGTGAACGTGTGTTTGTCTGAAGCTGAAAGTAACTTTAGTAAAACAATTCTTGTTGTTTAAATCTGAGTAAGTCTGGAAAGCAGCTGGATGAAGAAGCATCCACATGCTTGTAAAAATATCCTTTTATACAATATTGATTCAGTTGGGATTGAAACAACTGAATAATTGATGATAAACACTCATAAACCCAGTCATACTGTTACCACAGTAATATTACTGTTAATATTTCAGCCGTATCTGTTTTTACTCCAGGACCCTGAAAAGGTCAAAATTAATAAAAAAAAAATACTCCAGGAATTTATCAACTTTAATGAAAAAGTGTCAATTTAAACAGACAAATACTTTTTTTTTTATAAACTTTTATATTTGCCATCAATTTTGCTTTTCATGGTTATTTACATAGTATTTTAATTAATTCCAAGCACACGCAGCAGCAGCAGCTAGCTGTAATGTAACTAAATGTATTGAATCTTTCAAAATAAAGTAAATCCGACATTATTTTATAATCACTGTTTATGTTACAGGTGTCCCTTAAATCTCCAGAAGCAGTCATCACTCTCCCAATCTACATTGGAAACATCCCTCTAAACCTGTCCCCGTCCATACCTGTCCACACCAGTCCAGGCTCAACATCAGTACCCAGTCCTAGAGGGGTAACACCAAGTGCCCCGCCGGTGGAGGACGACCCAGACGACGAGCTGTGTGCAGGAGGGTTTGTTAACGAGGAGATTCCTACCAAAAGCCACTCCCAGCAGGATCCATCAGGGCCGCCGGTCACCATGTCTCCCAGCGCCTTCAGCCACGCACCGGGTGCAGCGCCGCCACCCGGACACAGACAACCTAATACATCCGCTCCTCTGTTCTGCTTGTCCACAGGAGCTACAATACCTTTCTTCACAGAAGGAAATGTGACACCGATCCCCACTTCCTGTTCTCTTATTCTCCCTCCAGAATACAGCAGCTGTGACTACCCACAAGGTAAAAACACAAACTTTAGACTGGTTCCTTCATAACAACACAACTGATAAACAGACTCTTATTTAGAAATCTGGGACTGGTTGTATGAAGCATCATCATTTATTTAATATTATTTTTATTCTTAATATTTAATCTCATTTAAATCTATTCATTTAAAGTTGTAGCAAAGAATTTCCTAAGATTTTAATTTGTGCTGTCAGGCTCCTTCCTCCTCAGAGTTCAGTCAACAGGAGTGGTGAGACTCTGTGGATTTATAACAAGAAAATATCTCCACAGTAACACAGTGGAAAAATCTTTCATCATAGAGTGATCATTAACTGGGACGTGCAGCTGCAGGAAAGAAAACCTGATCATAAACAAACTGACGAGTCTTTAATTGCACCAAACCCACGTTTTAAATGTTGTCACTTGTTTTATCTACATAGTCATCAAAGGGTTTTAATTTGTTCACAATTTATCTTCATTTTTTTTGTAATTTTGTTGCATTTGGGATGTTAAAATCTCTTTTTTGTCTCCAGCTGCTTGTCAGCAGCAGAAGTAGAACATTTTTCTCAGGAATTTTTTAAACTTGTTTAAAGTCCATGACTGATAACACTTACCGGGGTTTCAAGACATTTTGGAAACTCCCTCATATCTGTTAATTTGTTTCTAACAGTTGCAGCCCAGTGTGATGCAGGCTTTGTAACTTATGGTACAGTTTGTGTTTTAAAATGTTGCCTTCAGATTGTACAGCAGGAGCTCCTGATGTCAACTTAAGACCTAAAACTGCAATTATTTCTAATAGTTTTCAATCAAATCAAGAAAGTTCATTGAAATAAAACTTTTATTTGTACATTAGGTTCATTGAAAAAAAAATCTTAATATATTCCTAAAGAACTTAATCTGACTGAATGTTTGACTGTGTTACAGAGCCGCCTCCGACCTACGAGGAAAGCTGCAGTAGTGTGAACTCCAGTTTTAACAGTGGACAGTAGAGAATAAACAGGAAGTGACATCTCGTGGACACGCCCACCCAGATCTGGCTGGAAGAAAAAGGATGGATGAACACTCCATCGTAAAGATCGTTCCCTGATGAATAAAAAGGGATCATTTATTCTTGTTATAAGAATTTGGTTTCACCTCGTGTCCCACCAGGTAACATCGCACAGAACAGGTGAACATCACCGTACCTAAAGAAATATTTTGGATGGTCACTCAGCAGTTTGGATGTTTCAGTGAGCGGGTGTCTTTGCTGCGGTGAGGATTATAAAATCACTTTTCTTTTTGTCAACAAATCGTTGCATCTGTGATGCCTTGTGGATACGTGTAGCCTCTGATGCTTTTGATGAGCCCGTCAGTCTGTTTTTCTCTTGTTTCTAATATTCAGCTGTTAGTTTAATCCAGAGTTTTGTATTTGTGTGTCTGCTGACCTCACCATGAACAAAATGGGCGTCTTTCTGCTCGATAGAATGAGCTGAACATGCAGCAACAGGTTTGGGTTCTTCCCCTGGGGGTCAGGTCATGTGACCCATGTGCCTCTGAAGGAGTCTTAACTCTCTCTGTTATTGTTCCATCTTGGTTTTACAGAAAATCTAGATTCTTTTTACTTTTATTTTTATCTGAAACAGAGAGTAAAGCTCTCAGTCACATCAACAATGAAACCAACAATATACACAAAAACTTCTTCTTTCTTAAAAATGATATAAAGAAACATTTCTTGTAATGCTTTTCAGGGTTTCTGAAATTTTCTTTAGACACAAACTACTTTTTTTTTTACAAATTTTCAATAAAACGGTTTTTATTCGTTCAGCCACTTTGAACAGACAAAATGCTCCTTAACTTAAAGAATAAACTCGTGTTCTGTCAACACATAACAAACAACTTAAAAGAACAAATTTTATATTGAATCTTAAAGCTCTTTGTTACCAGCATTCTGTCACAAAGACACAATTTGTTTCTATGTCTAAACTGAGGAATGAGGCCAAAGAAAACCTTTAAAAGACTTTCAGAAAATCTGGAGAACATCTGATCAAAACCACTTTAAAAGATCATATTAAACTATAAAGAAATGAGGGATGATGCAACACTTTTGCAGGGTACTGTATATTTTAGTATTTACATTTTAAGACTAAAAAGTTATTTTTAAAATAAATAAATTAGACATTTAGTTTTACTCTTTACTGCCACCTTGTGTTGATTTAGAGTATTTAGATGGAAGGTTTTAATCTGCTGATGAGCCTCATTGGAAACGTCTTTGCGCCCTCTGGTGGTCGATGCTGGTATAAGATTTCTGTCAACTGGGCCTTAAATCTGCTATGAGATGCAAATAAGTTCTGAGTAAATTGACATCAAATCAAAGTCTCTAATGTTTCATTTGCAGCTGCTTTTAATTTGGTGAATGAGACTGAGGTTTGTTGTTGTTGCCTTAACTTTCCTGTAGCGTTAAATAAGAGATGATGCGTGTGCACAACACTGCACTTTGAAAACATTTTGAGTAAATGGAGTGAGCGAAGCTGTTGTGTGTTTGGGTTGTAAAATATAAAAACTCCAAATTAATTTCTTAATCAGCATCTGGTTCATTATCTGTGTTTAAGTGTCGATTTGCTATATATTTTTTTTAAATCTTTTTTTCTTTATGTCTTTGTAACATAACAGTGTAAATGTTATCTGCAAACTGCTGTTAAAGTTATTTATAATTTTAAATTGTGAGGCTTTGTTTTGCACATAAAGAGTTTCATAATCAGAAAATAGGAGAAGAAATTAGAATATTTTTATCTCAGTTTTAACTACTTCTTTTGTCAATCATCAAATCCTGTTGGCAGAAAACATCTTTATTTACTTGTTGTTTTCCACGTTTATCGCCCAGAGTTTTTGTGTTATAAAAGAATTTAATCTCTCTTTGAATGTGGAAAACCTGCCACTGAAAATCTCAAGCACAACTGCTGTACTGAATGTTTTTGTCACTTTTTTCATGTTTTTTGTGGTTATTTTTACATTTTAAAAGAGTCAATGTCCAATTTGAACTCAATCAATCAAGATAGAAAAATCATGGCTGGTGTTTTTAAATTCATGTCATTGCCACATTTTATGGAACCTGTTTTGTAGTTTGTGGATCTTCCACAGGGAAGATGCTTTCACATACATGTAATGTTAAGTTAATGTGACTGCATGCCTTAAACAGTCTGTATTTCTGACCCTTAACACGAGTCTGTTGAGGACATCAGAACATTCTTCAAATGGACTGTGCCAAGTGCACTTCATGCTTCAAGATGTAGCTTAAAGAGAACAACTGAGACACTGGACCTTAGATTTGTAAAAGTTTAGTTTTATTTGTGTCTTAAAAAATATGTGTAATGCCTCTTATTTCCAGGAGCGCTGCAGCACCCTGAAGTCGTTTCATGTTGCCTTTTTCAGTTCAATGTCTTTACCAAAAGGTACTATAGCTTTATGAAGATCTAAATTTCTATTAGTTTATTCTTTCCTCTTAACATGTTAATGAGTGGCGTCTGGTTTTGTATTTTTCTACTTGTTAACAGTTTACAGGTGCAGGATGAAGATACGGATAGAAGCACCTCAACAATTTCATGTAATGTTTCAGAAGTTGTTCAGTACAATATGATGATAATAATAATAATAATAAAAACACATGATCTTGGTTTTTGTAGTTTATAAAAAAGTAAGCTTTGTGGTGATATAATGGATTTGTTTGTCCAAGATTTTATTTAGAAAAAAAAAAACACCTGAATTTCACTTGCATGTTTACGGTGTATAGCTCCTTAATAACCAGCATCCCATGTTTCTCTAATAAAACTGAAAAATATAATAATGAAAGTTTACTCAAAACAAAAGGTGACATGTAAATTATTATTACTTTGTTTAGGAAAAATATTTAAAAACAAGTAAGTGTAAATTATGTTTACGGGAACAATTAGGTTGAGATGCAGTGACATCATAGGGGCAGGATGTCACCTGGAAAATATTAGTGCTTCTATTTAGATTCCGAATGTAGATTCAGTCATGTCTGTATTGATTTGTTCAGAGAATACATTTTCTTTAGAATTCATAATTTTATCAGATTAATTCAGGTCAGATTATTTAATGATAGCTGCTGTCCAATAATTTCTGACGTTCACTGTTCTGTTTTCCAAGTTGATAGAGCAACAGTGGGTCCGTTCCTTTACAGTCAGCCGGACGGTGTGCGGGGAAGGAGGAGTTTCTCTCTTTAATAGTGAATGATAAAGCTAATAATGTGTTTGCTGGCGTGAAGAGGTGTGACAACACAGCCAGGTTTATTACGTCATTAAGAGCTGACAACAAATGTGCAATAGAGGAAAAACATGTTAGAAGTCCCCTACTGGTAAACAATTTATATCATAGTATATATACGTTTTTCTGATTCTATCCACTATTTGTATTTTGTACATTTGTATCCAAACAACTTTATGTGTTTACATAAGTCAAAAAAGCGTGAACCGACCGGTGGAACATCTGGATCTGAGCGGAGAATCTTCCTGAGGTTCCTGAAAGTGCTTAAACTCCACCCAGCCGATTACCCGCGTGGTCACCTGAACAGTAAATGGTGCGGATCCAGTGCAAAAAGGTCGAAGTGATACGAAACATCTTCGGTCTTTTCCGTTAATCAGCTGACTCAAGACTTTGTGGATACAACAAATGGCGAGCAATTTAGCTCTTAGACGTATAATCTTTTTTTTTCTGTGTATAGTTTCTCTTATAGTTATGTTATTTATATTCAATAACACATTACAAACAACCTTGTTTCCCAGATTACGTTGCTGTTAGCTGGAAGGCTAGTAGTTAGCAAAGATTAGCCAAAAATGCGTGCCAGTTTTTCCAAAGAAAAAAACTCTATTAACCATCATCCCTTGCGTGTGAAATCACGAGGCAGCTGTTTCTGTTGAACTGAGCTGACTGTGTTCCTAGAGTCAGCTGTTCCTGCGCTACATTCAGCTTTAGGGTCGTTGTTGTTGAAACATGAACAGTTAAACACAAAGTCGTGATGGAGCGTGAACTCAACACCCACTGAAAGGTTCTGTAGTACATTCGCCACGATGGAGGTAAGTTTTCTGTCTGAACTCTGTGTTTTATTCCAAAGTTTACATTTTAATTTTGGGCTAATAATTTACGCCCTTAACGACTATGATGGACGTTTTGTCTCGAAGCTCTTATTGTGTGTTAAAAGTTGCATAAAAACGCAAACAGTTGCTGTTTTCGCTGTCGGAGAATGTTGAAGAACATGTTAAAACTTGTTAGAACTTGTGAAATGTCTTTTACTGCCTTGGAGTGTGAGGAAAAACTGAACTAAATCAAAACTGTAAAATTGACCAAGAAATACGCACAATGTTTTTCTCGCAATGTTTAGAGAAATTAAAAGGATCTAATAATTTATTTAAAGCACATTTTCAGTCCAGTCCACGTGCCAAATTGGAAAAAAAAAACGCGCTTTGTTGCTGTTTCCTGACATTTCCACAGAATATTTATTTCTGGCAACTTCTCATTAAGAAAAAAAATGATTCCTGCTTTTTTTCTTGTTGAAGTTATAAATTATTATAAATAATTATCATCTTGACACTATTTGCTTGTTTTTAAAAAGTTGCAGAGAACAAAATAAGATCTAGCAGGAATATTTAAATCCTCAAACCAGATAAAATCAAGTCTTTAAGAAGGACCAAAACCATGAGAACCTGATCACACAGGTGTGGAACTCCAGTCCTCAGGTGCCATGATCCTGCATGTTTTAGATGTACTCCTGCTTCAGCACACCTGGTTTCAATGAATCTGTGATTAACATGCTTTTGCATGATTATGACATTCTGAGCAAGACAGAGCTCCAAGGACTCGAGTTTAAATCCATGATCCAGGTTTTCAGGTAAAAGCTCTTCAGGAATAATGTTATTTGTTATTCTAATACTGTATAAAATGAGTCATTTGTTGAGTTGTGTTATGTGTAGATGCATCACTGCTTCAGTTTTAGAGCATCAAATCTGAAGAATCCTAATAACTTAATGTCTAGTCTTTTATTTTACTGGGTGAAATTTCCAGTTAAATCCAGATTTAAACCAGGATTTATTTATCAAACAGGATTCTATGCTGATTTGTCAGCAGAACTCTGGAAGTGCTCGTCTTCCTGAATTTGAATGTTCATTTTATCCTGAACGTTGAAAAACACAGATCTGATCTTTACATAATGTTTGCAGTAGAAGTGCTAATCTCTGTCTGATGTCCCAACAAACACCTGGTAAACAAATACCTGTTGATCACATGGTGTGAAAGATAAGCTCCTAACGATCTCTCTGTGGCATTGCACTGTTGACTCAGGCTGTCTGTTTTTCACTTTTCTCACTACTTTATCATCAGTAGCTTTATTACTTCACTAGCAGCTTATGGAAAATATTTACAGCGGATGGTCTCGTTTCTTTACCTGAATCGTGTAAAAGCTGCTCTGGAGTTTTGGGAGGAAGTGAAACTACTTTTACAAAGTGAGTTGAAGTTAATTATTGTGATTGTTAACGGAGTGATTCCTCTTTTTTGCACCTTGTTTTCTATGAAGCAGCTACAGTTTTAAAGGGGTTGAATTACGGTTCCTTTTCTTGCTTCATGTCTGAGTTCTGGAGGCACGAACAGAGTTTAGGTTGAGGCTCTAAATCTGATCAGTTTGGCAGTAGAAAACCTTTAAGCAGCCTGGATGTATTTTTAAATGCACAGTTTACTGTAACTGTGACCCTGAGCCTTGGAACGGCTCTCATCAGCTGATGAGAGGCACTCGTACCCGGACAGGTGGTGAATTACTCAGGATGGGCAGAGAGGCTGTATAATAGAAACACAAAGCGTTTCTCAGTTCCACCACAACACCAGCTGTGTGTCTCTGTGACACAGAAAGTCCTTTATTTGTAGGACAGATCGCCAAATAGATATCTGTCCAAATCTTGAGCAATGTTTTTGTTTTTTTTAAGGAATTTAATAATTGTTTAGAATCAAAGTGGAAAATAAAAACACTGCATTCATAAGGAGTTTCATACCCTGTGATGGGAACCAGAATGTGTTTTAAGGTTTGTTTTTACGAACCTTTGGTCCCATCTGTTCCTGTATAAGCTGCTGTTTTCTAGTTTTTTGGAGTGTGTAGGTGAAAGACCTAACTAGGCTAAATGACTGAAAATTAAAATAATTTGGGATAGAGCTTAAAATGTGAAAATGGGAATTGTGCAGGAATCCTCAACACTAAAAACACAAGAACAACCTTCTTTCACAAGTTCCTGATCAGGTTTGATGCTGCTGTTCGTCACATTACAAAACCTGACAAACCTCCAAACAGTATCTCAGTTATTTTTTGAGTGCATGTTTCAAGCTTTTCTCATTTCTCTTTAGATGAGTTTCTACTTTTCAAGCAGCGTGATGCTGCTGTTTGACTTCTGGAATGTCCACAGCCCTGCAGGTAAGCCTCAGGTGAACAAACAGCTTCCACAAGCCTGACAGATCTCAGCTGTTTGAACTTTTTGGAACCAGTTCATCTCATTAAAACTGTCTACAGTGTTTTATTAGGTGCTTGGGAGAAGATGACATTACTGTTCAAACACTTCAACAAGTCAAGCCTGTCTCCGGCATCTCATTAGGTTTAGATTACTGAGGTGATGTTCGGTTTATCATCACAGCACGAAGCTTTTATGAGACAGAAAAATCTGCTTTGACTGGATTTTATTCTTAGAAATCAGTCAGTATTTTAGGAATGTTGTTTGAACTTCATGAGAAGTAAACCGTCTGCCAAACTCTTTATTTAAAACAGAGACAAAGCCAGAGACCGTCAGCCCCTTGTTTATACAGCATGCTAATTGATATTACCATAGTAATATTACCCTCCCCTCCACAGTTTCCAATATATACTAAAAACACGACTAACTAGTTTCTCCGGGCGCCCTGATGCTAAGAAGACATAATTTACATACTATAGTAAGGATTTTTTTTTTTTTTCAAGTTTCCACTTGATGCTAAAAAATGTGACAAACTATACTACTATGTGTTTTTTAGGGTCCCTTGATGCTAAGAACACATAA
Organism: Pachypanchax playfairii; assembly: GCA_006937955.1. Taxonomy (NCBI): domain Eukaryota; kingdom Metazoa; phylum Chordata; class Actinopteri; order Cyprinodontiformes; family Aplocheilidae; genus Pachypanchax; species Pachypanchax playfairii. The sequence continues at coordinate 7,465,128 of SSNP01000014.1, forward strand.
TTTAGTCTAATTTAAGGATTTTTTTTGGACCCCCAGTGCCAAAAAATGCCTTACTATAGAAAGCCTTTTTTTCAAGTTTCCACTTGATGCTAAAAAACGTGACAAACTATACTACTATGTGTTTTTCAGGGTCCCTTGATGCTAAGAACACATAATTTAGTCTAATATGAGATTTTCTTTCGGACCCCCAGTGCCAAAAAATGCCTTACTATAGTAAGGCTTTTTTTTTTCCAAGTTTCTACTTGATGCTAAAAAATGTGACAAACTATACTAATATGTGTTTTTTAGGGTCCCTTGATGCTAAGAACACATAATTTAGTCTAATTTGAGGTTTTTTTTTCGGACCCCCAGTGCCAAAAAATGCCTTACTATAGTAAGGCTTTTTTTTCAAGTTTCCACTTGACGCTAAAAAATGTGACAAACTATACTACTATGTGTTTTTCAGGGTCCCTTGATGCTAAGAACACATAATTTAGTCTAATATGAGGTTTTTTTTTCGGACCCCCAGTGCCAAAAAATGCCTTGCTATAGTAAAGCTTTTTTTTTCAAGTTTCTACTTGATGCTAAAAAACGTGACAAACTATACTACTATGTGTTTTTTAGGGTCCCTTGATGCTAAGAACACATAATTTAGTCTAATTTGAGGGTTTTTTTTCGGACCCCCAGTGCCAAAAAATGCCTTACTATAGTAAGGCTTTTTTTTCAAGTTTCCACTTGATGCTAAAAAATGTGACAAACTATACTACTATGTGTTTTTTAGGGTCCCTTGATGCTAAGAACACATAATTTAGTCTAATTTGAGGTTTTTTTTTCGGACCACCAGTGCCAAAAAATGCCTTACTATAGTAAGGCTTTTTTTTCAAGTTTCTACTTGATGCTAAAAAATGTGACAAACTATACTACTATGTGTTTTTCAGGGTGCCATTATGCTAAGAACACATAATTTCGTCTAATGAGGTTTTTTTTTCGGACCCCCAGTGCCAAAAAATGCCTTACTATAGTAAGGCTTTTTTTTCAAGTTTCCACTTGATGATAAAAATTGTGACAAACTATACTAATATGTGTTTTTCAGGGTGCCATTATGCTAAGAACACATAATTTAGTCTAATTTGAGGGTTTTTTTTCGGACCCCCAGTGCCAAAAAATGCCTTACTATAGTAAGGCTTTTTTTTTCAAGTTTCCACTTGACGCTAAAAAATGTGACAAACTATACTACTATGTGTTTTTTAGGGTCCCTTGATGCTAAGAACACATAATTTAGTCTAATTTGAGGTTTTTTTTTCGGACCCCCAGTGCCAAAAAATGCCTTACTATAGTAAGGCTTTTTTTTCAAGTTTCTACTTGATGCTAAAAAATGTGACAAACTATACTACTATGTGTTTTTCAGGGTGCCATTATGCTAAGAACACATAATTTAGTCTAATTTGAGGGTTTTTTTTCGGACCCCCAGTGCCAAAAAATGCCTTACTATAGTAAGGCTTTTTTTTTCAAGTTTCCACTTGACGCTAAAAAATGTGACAAACTATACTACTATGTGTTTTTTAGGGTCCCTTGATGCTAAGAACACATAATTTAGTCTAATATGAGGTTTTTTTTTCGGACCCCCAGTGCCAAAAAATGCCTTACTATAGTAAGGCTTTTTTTTTCAAGTTTCCACTTGATGCTAAAAAATCTGACAAACTATGCTAATATGTGTTTTTTAGGGTCCCTTTATGCTAAGAACACATAATTTAGTCTAATTTGAGGTTTTTTTTTCGGACCCCCAGTGCCAAAAAATGCCTTACTATAGTAAGGCTTTTTTTTCAAGTTTCCACTTGACGCTAAAAATTGTGACAAACTATACTAATATGTGTTTTTCAGGGTGCCATTATGCTAAGAACACATAATTTAGTCTAATTTGAG
>SSNP01000140.1:5482-87421 GCA_006937955.1 Pachypanchax playfairii
TCTGTTGCTCAACAGATGAAGACATCGATGTAATAACTTCGGGAGATGATAAAATGTTTCTTAATACGCCAATTGCCTCTTGCAGTACTCCCGACTCCGTTCTTCCAGCCATCTTGCACCTTGGTCTTGCTTCTCAGCCAATCACAGTGCGATAAATCTCCTGCCTTCCGTTTCAACCAAACTCCTTCCGTTTCCACTATACTTTTGCTCTCACTCATTCTTTCTCTGAAAGTATATATGTTTGTGAGAGAAAAATATGTGTGTGAGAGAAAAGATACACTTATGTAAGAGGAAAAATGTATATATGTGAGAGAAAAAAATATGTCTGAGAAAAAAGAATTATGTATATGAGAGGAAGAATATGTGAATGTGAAAGAAAATATATCTGTATGTGAGAGGAAAGATATTTGTGTGTGAGTGAAAAAAATATGTATTTGAGAGGAAGAATATATGTATGTGAAAGAAAATATATACAGTGGGGCAAAAAAGTATTTAGTCAGCCACCAATTGTGTAAGTTCTCCCACTTAAAAAGATCAGAGAGGCCTGTAATTTTCATCATAGGTATACCTCAACTATGAGAGACAAAATGAGGAAAAAAAATCCAGAAAATCACATTGTCTGATTTTTAAAGAATTGTGAGAACCTCAAACAGTCACGCTCCAAACTCCACTATGGCCAAGACCAAAGAGCTGTCAAAGGACACCAGAAACAAAATTGTAGACCTTCACCAGGCTGGGAAGACTGAATCTGCAATAGGTAAGCAGCTTGGTGTGAAGAAATCAACTGTGGGAGCAATTATTAGAAAATGGAAGACATACAAGACCACTGATAATCTCCCTCGATCTGGGGCTCCACGCAAGATCTCACCCCGTGGGGTCAAAATGATCACAAGAACGGTGAGCAAAAATCCCAGAACCACACGGAGGGACCTAGTGAATGACCTGCAGAGAGCTGGGACCAAAGTAACAAAGGCTACCATCAGTAACACACTACGCCGCCAGGGACTCAAATCCTGCAGTGCCAGACGTGTCCCCCTGCTGAAGCCAGGACACGTCCAGGCCCGTCTGCGGTTTGCTAGAGAGCATTTGGATGATCCAGAAGAGGATTGGGAGAACATCATATGGTCAGATGAAACCAAAATAGAACTTTTTGGTAGAAACTCAACTTGTCGTGTTTGGAGGGGAAAGAATGCTGAGTTGGATCCAAAGAACACCATACCTACTGTAAAGCATGGGGGTGGAAACATCATGCTTTGGGGCTGTTTTTCTGCAAGGGGACCAGGACGACTGATCCGTGTAAAGGAAAGAATGAATGGGGCCATGTATGGTAAGATTTTGAGTGAAAACCTCCTTCCATCAGGGGCGGCTGTGGCTCAGTGGTTAGAGCGGTCGTCCTCCAATTTGAAGGTTGGTGGATCGATCCCGGCTTCCACCGCCACATGTCGAAGTGTCCTTGGGCAAGACACTGAACCCCATGTTGCCCCCCGATCTTCGTATCGGGTTGTGTGAGTGTTAGCCCCTACCCTCTCCCCCCGGTTTACATATCGGGTTGTGTGAATGGGTGAATGCAAAACCTTGTAGTGTGAAAGCGCTTTGAGTGGTCTGAATGACTAGAAAAGCGCTATACAAATACAGGACATTTACCATTTACCATTTACCATCAGCAAGGGCATTGAAAATGAGACGTGGCTGGGTCTTTCAGCATGACAATGATCCCAAACACACCGCCTGGGCAACGAAGGAGTGGCTTCGTAAGAAGCATTTCAAGGTCCTGGAGTGGCCTAGCCAGTCTCCAGATCTCAACCCCATAGAAAATCTCTGGAGGGAGTTGAAAGTCCGTGTTGCCCAGCGTCAGCCCCAAAACATCACTGCTCTAGAGGAGATCTGCATGGAGGAATGGGCCAAAATACCAGCAACAGTGTGTGAAAACCTTGTGAAGACTTACAGAAAACGTTTGACCTCTGTCATTGCCAACAAAGGCTATATAACAAAGTATTGAGATTAACTTTTGTTATTGACCAAATACTTATTTTCCACCATAATTTGCAAATAAATTCTTTAAAAATCAGACAATGTGATTTTCTGGATTTTTTTTCCTCATTTTGTCTCTCATAGTTGAGGTATACCTATGATGAAAATTACAGGCCTCTCTGATCTTTTTAAGTGGGAGAACTTACACAATTGGTGGCTGACTAAATACTTTTTTGCCCCACTGTATGTATGTAAGAGGAAGAATATATGTATATGAAAGAAAAATATATGTATGTGAGCAAAAGTATATATGTATGTAAGAGTGAAAATGTGAGTATGTGAGTGTGAGAATGAATTATGGCCTATACGGCCCCTCATACACAGGACTGGAACTGGTGCGGGGGAGGTTCGGTCCTGGTTGTGGAAGAGAGAGATGTTAGTGACAGGTGGAGAGACTAGCTACGGTGTGCGGGGAATGTGCTCTTTAAACTCACGGTGACGTGATAGCCGTCCAGAGTGAGGAGGGAGTCCCAGGCACTGTCGTGAGGGTGGTGATCCAACTGTCGGGGATGAGTGATGATGTCCGGTCCAGGGGCTGTCTGCACATACGTGCACTCTCAGAAATAGAGGTACGAGACAAGAACATTTTTGTACCATTAGGTAAATTGTTTTAAAATGTTCTCTTAAAAGTACAATATTGGTCTTTAAAAGGCCCGAAATGTCCCTTAGTGTGTTCAAATTGATATAAAGTACAAATTTGTACCATTTCAACTGCCCCTGCAACCCTGGTCAAGGTTAGTTAATCTCCATTTTATTAAGTTTCATCCATTATTTTCAATATTATGATTAACATGTTGGTTTTAGACTTCAAAACATGGTGTAATTTTACGATTTTAATTGAACAACTTCATAAGGTACAAAAATGGACCTGGACTACAGGGTACACCCCCAGCTACAGGAAGGGTACAAATTCTTGTCGCTGGGGGTGTACCCTGTAGTCCAGGTCCATTTTTGTACCTTATGAAGTTGTTCCACTAAAACGGTAAAATTATGCCACATTTTGAAGTCTTAAACCAACATTCTGAAACATAATATTGAAAACAATGGATGAAACTTAATAAAAGGGAGATTAACCAGCCTTGACCAGGGTTGCAGGTGCAGTTGAAATGGTACAAATTTGTACTTTATATCAATTTGAACACGCTAAGGGGCATTTCTGGCCTTTTAAAGACCAATATTGTACTTTTGAGGGAACATTTTAAAACAATTTACCTATAGGTACAAAAATGTTCTTGTCTCGTACCTCTATTTCTGAGTGTGTGACTGTGACAGGGGTGACAGCAGCGCGGTAGCCGGGAGGCGTGGATCCAGAGGAGACCAGAGACAGACAGGAAGCCAGGTAGGGAGAGCCTGTCGCGTAATACCGCAACAGCGCTGAGGAAGGAGGGCCTGTCGCGTAATACCGCAACAGCGCCAGAGAACCCGTTGAAAACCAGCCCACTATACAGGTGGGTTGATGACCACGCAGAGGCGCAGGTAGCTGGAGGAAAGCTCCAGAATACGGGACTGAGAATAAGGAGAGAGAAGGCAGGTTAGTCACAGCTAACAAACAGTCTGTCATCAAATGCTCTGGCCACTCTGTACCACGTGAAGTAGTGGAAACAAACTGGCATCTGTCTGTGGTTCCTCCTCTGCTTAAGTACCCAGCTCTCCTGAGCTGGGTAATGATCCACACCTGAATCCACTGATGAACTGCTGCCACGCCCTGCAAGACAATTAGTGCAGGGAGAAACCACACCACCCACCAGCAGCAGAGATCCTGACACTCATGGGTCCTAGTCAGAGACGAAGCAAGAAGCTTGTATGAATACATGTATGAATATTTACCATATTTATCTGACAGCTTCTGTTACTTTTCTAAGTACTTATTGTTTTCGCTGTTTCAGCAAAATTATTATTTCAGGATTCTGAATTGAATTATATAGTTATGACCTTATGATGATCTGACTGATAATTTTACAGCTTCAATGCGCACATCATTGGATAATGTTGCTCCTCTGAAAATGAAAGTAATCAGTCAGAGGAGGCTCCTTGGTTTAATTCAGAGCTGTGTATGTTAAAAAGAACTTCAAGAAAGTTAGAAAGGAATTGGCGTTCCACTAAGCCAGAAGAAGTTTATTTATCTTGGAGAGATAGTCTGCTCGTATACAAAAGAGCCCTTCGCAGGGTTAGAACTGTCACAAACTGGTTAGTTTACAGGCGGGTAGGACCCAAGTGCAGGAAGCGGAGAGCAAGCATGAATTTGCACATGAAGAGTTTTAATGATCAAAGATGAGGGCTGACAGGGCAGCGAGACTTACATGAATGATGAGATGATGATACAGAACAAACTAGGGTGACACAACATAATCCCCGAACAAAGACAAACTGACCTGAATAACAAATAACAAACAGAACTCAAAACACAACTCAAAACACCTGGGAACAATCAAGGGAAACACTGGGAGGTAAAACACACAGGAACTAAACAGGAAGTGACATACCAGACATAAAGAGACCTGACGACAACGGAGGAGAAACAGGAAATACAATAGGTAACAAAATAAAAGGGAAACCGGGAACACAGGTATACTATGACCAAAGTAAAACATGAAACCATAACCAGACACAGAATCAACAGGGCTGAGCCTGAGGGAAACAAGGAGGAAGGAAACTACGGCTAAAATAATCCCATGAAATGAACCAACCCCATAACCAAAACCAGGAGAGAAAGAAACCCCACAGAAACTCAACCCACAAAACTGGAACCAAAACCCCAAAACCTAACAAGAACTGGCTATTACTCATCCCTCATGAAGAAGAACAGGAACAATCCCAGGTTTCTGTTCACTCTCAAAAATAGAGGTACCAACTTGTACTTAAAATGGTACAAATGCTTGTCGCTGGGGGTGTTCCTTTTTGAGAGACATTTCTGTACCCTTTAGTCCGGGTCCATTTTTGTACCTTATGAAGTTGTACCATTGGAAGTACAATGATGTACCTCTTAAGACATAAATGTACCTTCAAACCATAGTACAGAAATGTTCCCTTGAAAGGGGTACAATAAGGTACTTATAAGGGTACCCCCCCAGCGACAACCCATTCTGTACCTAAAAGAGACAAAAATGTACCACAATATTTGGTTCCTGGCCATTTATTTTGATTAAAAGAATCCCAAGAATCATAATACTTCTGGTACACAAACTGTCTTGAATAAATTCATATATTGTCATACAACATAGAATATACTCATTTAAAAATCTTAATTAAATCACACCAACATAGTCATACATTATACCTCAAGGACACAAACAGTATCATTAACTAAATAGGAGCTTGAAAATCTAATTCATTTAAAACACATACCATCTCTGTTATCTGTCAAAATATCCTCATCTTGATTTCTGTGTTTATCCAGAATAATTTATGTCCACACATCCTCATCCAGTACTTTTTTAGTACCAATTTTCATTACAGAATTGTCTCACACTGTGTAACTATTGGAATCTGTCTGTTTAGTTTTGATTTGCAGTGTTCTTTTATCATAAATAGTGAATAAATTAAATCACATGCTTTCTGGGAAAAGTCTGACAAAACCTGCTCAAATTATGGACAGTCACTCAGGTGGAAACCATTCTTATCAAATGATAATAAACAAATTAATCTTAGTTTTCTTTAAATAATAAAAAACAGAAGAGATAATGTTCATCAACAATGTTTTGCTGGAAAGAGAGCGGATGTTTTTTTCAGTACATTTTTTAAACATTCTTCAACTACATCAGAGCAATTCAAAATAGAGTATTTGTGTTTGCAAGGCTGTGAAAATAATATTTGGACAAAGCTTCCTGACAGTCATTTATTACACAAATGATGCTGAAATGAGGCTCATGCGCATGTACTAGCCCAACATGAGAAATCAACTTCCTTAGAATAAATGTTGGTTTTAAACATTTGAGGAGTCCAGGCGTATTTAGTATAGTTGGTTAAGTACTTTAGTGGAACTTACAGGCAGTGGTTTGTCTTCCTGCTCTACTACTTGGCATGCGTCTCTGAAGAAACGTAAGTGTCTTCTTGAAGAACGCAGGGTAGGTCATATTGAACAAGAAGTAGAAGGAGAAGACTGCGATGTAGGCTTTATCCAGAGAGTTGCAAGAACTATCACAACACAGTGTCTTGAAAGGGCAGTTGTCCAATTCTTGTCCTTCACCTAAATGGTTGGGTCTGGACTTGAGGGATTATTCTACAAAAGGGAAAGAAAGGCATTAGTATATTTTTGATAAGCAACAAGTGGATTTTCAACAAATGAAAATTCCTCCACTTATGTTTTATTTTTATTTTTGTTGCAAAAAGCCTAGTCTGATAAAATGCGAACATGGCCTCTACAACTAAAAAAAAATCTACTTGGCCGATGGCTGTCATGGAAGTGTTTGATAAGCAGCAAAATGTTTGACTGGAAAGATTTGAGGGCAAAAGCAATCTCACATATAAATGTAAGATGTAACTCAAGAGAGAATAACAGCACTGTGCCCATACATGGGCCTAGCGGTGAGGTGACACCACAGCTGAATGTACAGCACCACGCCAACAAAATGCTGAGAATAAAACTTGTGACCAATGGCTATGCATTGGATCATGTATTTACCTCTTCAAAGATAATGAAATCTTCAATCTTCTCCTTGAAGATGGATGGCAAGTGGAGAGGTTCCCCCTTGAAGTCAATTCCTAGGTCATATAGAGGCAAATGCATTTGATTCAATATCAATAGATATTAAAAATGTGCAAATTCCCACAGTCATGGTCAATCTGCACTATGGTACATCAGGTCATGTAAAAAAGAAACTGAAAAACATGTTGCATTACACGTCCTGTTGCAGTTCTAAACAACTGTTTCCATTCTATTTGGAAGAGACTGCACAAGAATTACACAACTGCTGCAAAATTAACTTTTTGTAAATAATCAAATCAGCACCTGTAATGTCTGCAGCCAGTGGATTCTCTCATCTCCATATAGACTTTCTTCAGTGGCAAATCCTTGGTAATTTAGAGAATATTTTGAAGAGCAGCGGTAAAGTTTTGACTAAATTGGTGGCAGAAGTGACCTTGAAAGGGATGTATTGCATTGAAGTCAACAACTAGGAAAAAAACAGCAAAATAGGAAAAGTGTGTTAACCCTGGAACAAAAACTCACAAGATTATATAAGTAATCAATGAATCCAAAAAATAACCAATAGATTTACTGACAAAGATAATCATGAGCCATGTTCCTAATCAGCTTAACAATTCTTACCCCTGCAGATGTCCCCAGGAATGGATATCGCTTTAAGAGATCAACAGTAAACATTCCTTCTGCTCTTTCTTGGCTTCTCTATGCAATGGTTTTCGTCATGCGGTCCTTCACCAGTGTTGTCCAGATTTAGCTTTCTGTGCTGATCTAGGAGCACCTTGATATGAGTCTCAATGGAAGCTGCATCTTCTCCCATAATACCATGATTCCTGTATTAAAGCAGATATCACTGTTACCAATCACATGTAAAATCTGACGTTAATGTTACTTCAAATAACATTCACAGTAATTTAGAATAAGAATTGCTAGTTGAGGACTTACGAGAGATGGCTTCAGTCTTTCGCGACATGGGCTGGTGGATTCTTCTGTGCTCCTATGTTTTAATTTCTGTCCGAACTTTTCCTTGACTCATATCCCCTCCTCGTTGCTGATTAGGGGAGTCCTTTCAGCTTTGAACTTCCTCTTTAGTTGGCTGTGCCACGTAAGCTGTGTTTCAAATGGATATAATTAGTCAAATACAGTGGGGCAAAAAAGTATTTAGTCAGCCACCCATTGTGTAAGTTCTCCCACTTAAAAAGATCAGAGAGGCCTGTAATTTTCATCATAGGTATACCTCAACTATGAGAGACAAAATGAGGAAAAAAAATCCAGAAAATCACATTGTCTGATTTTTAAAGAATTTATTTGCAAATTATGGTGGAAAATAAGTATTTGGTCACCTACAAACAAGTAAGATTTCTGGCTTTCACAGACCTGTAACTTCTTTAAGAGGCTCCTCGGTCCTCCACTTGTTACCTGTATTAATGGCACCTGTGTGAACTCGTTATCAGTATAAAAGACACCTGTCCACAACCTCAAACAGTCACGCTCCAAACTCCACTATGGCCAAGACCAAAGAGCTGTCAAAGGACACCAGAAACAAAATTGTAGACCTTCACCAGGCTGGGAAGACTGAATCTGCAATAGGTAAGCAGCTTGGTGTGAAGAAATCAACTGTGGGAGCAATTATTAGAAAATGGAAGACATACAAGACCACTGATAATCTCCCTCGATCTGGGGCTCCACGCAAGATCTCACCCCGTGGGGTCAAAATGATCACAAGAACGGTGAGCAAAAATCCCAGAACCACACGGAGGGACCTAGTGAATGACCTGCAGAGAGCTGGGACCAAAGTAACAAAGGCTACCATCAGTAACACACTACGCCGCCAGGGACTCAAATCCTGCAGTGCCAGACGTGTCCCCCTGCTGAAGCCAGGACACGTCCAGGCCCGTCTGCGGTTTGCTAGAGAGCATTTGGATGATCCAGAAGAGGATTGGGAGAACATCATATGGTCAGATGAAACCAAAATAGAACTTTTTGGTAGAAACTCAACTTGTCGTGTTTGGAGGGGAAAGAATGCTGAGTTGGATCCAAAGAACACCATACCTACTGTAAAGCATGGGGGTGGAAACATCATGCTTTGGGGCTGTTTTTCTGCAAGGGGACCAGGACGACTGATCCGTGTAAAGGAAAGAATGAATGGGGCCATGTATCGTAAGATTTTGAGTGAAAACCTCCTTCCATCAGCAAGGGCATTGAAAATGAGACGTGGCTGGGTCTTTCAGCATGACAATGATCCCAAACACACCGCCCGGGCAACGAAGGAGTGGCTTCGTAAGAAGCATTTCAAGGTCCTGGAGTGGCCTAGCCAGTCTCCAGATCTCAACCCCATAGAAAATCTCTGGAGGGAGTTGAAAGTCCGTGTTGCCCAGCGTCAGCCCCAAAACATCACTGCTCTAGAGGAGATCTGCATGGAGGAATGGGCCAAAATACTAGCAACAGTGTGTGAAAACCTTGTGAAGACTTACAGAAAACGTTTGACCTCTGTCATTGCCAACAAAGGCTATATAACAAAGTATTGAGATTAACTTTCGTTATTGACCAAATACTTATTTTCCACCATAATTTGCAAATACATTCTTTAAAAATCAGACAATGTGATTTTCTGGATTTTTTTTCCTCATTTTGTCTCTCATAGTTGAGGTATACCTATGATGAAAATTACAGGCCTCTCTGATCTTTTTAAGTGGGAGAACTTACACAATTGGTGGCTGACTAAATACTTTTTTGCCCCACTGTATGCACATTTTATATTAATCTAATCTTTAAAATAAACAAAAAGGAGAGGTCCTCACATAACCATGTACATCTCTTAAGAAAGAATACTTCACAATCAATGCTTTGATGACCTGGATGTAGTCTGAGTGGGTTGGATATCAATCAATCAAACTTTATTTGTATTGCACTTTTCCTGCTATTTGCAACACAAAGTGCTTCACATAATAAAAACAAAAATACCTGTTTCAAACATGAGAAAACAACCCACATTCAATTTGTCATTAACATTGTCAATGTGTCTATGCTCCCCTAAAATAAAGTGTCACAATAAAAAAAATTCTTGTTAATTTCAAAATTTTAAATAATTAAAAAAAATTATTTAGACCTAATGTTCAGCCAAAGATGATAATTGTGTTTTACTGGGTGCTGCTGTCAAGCCAGTTACATTACATTGCAGCAGTGCTACTCATTAGAATCATGAATCACAAATGTTGTGGTACAAAACTTTTTTTTTCTTTGGAGTGGAAATCATTGCACTGCTCACTATCTGTAGTAATATTCACTACAAACAAAAGAACAGCCCTTTACTTAACCCAAAAATGGAAATTTCTATTGGTTCAGCAGTGTTTCTGTCACTTGAAAATGGTGGACAAAGTTCAAAATGTGTTTGACATTCTGCCAAGAAGTTGAAATGGTACAAATGTGTACCTTCCCATTGTTTAAAATCACTTTGAGCGGGAAACAAGATCTTGATTCAATACAGTAAGCCTTAGCTCACAAATGATAGTTGATAACTACATTTACATACTAGCATGCACAAGAGTCATTACTGCTTTTATGAAGCTCACAATGTGAACGTCTTGTATTGTTGTATTGCAGAAACTCGGTTAGTCACAGTAATTATGAATAAAACTTAAGCTAACCGCTAAGCGCTAGCTACCACTCATCTGACTTTGCTAAATTTAATGCAAAATTAAATGTCATATTGTAAAACACAAAATCGAACCTCACTTACCTCTAATCTTTTGCGCTTCCTCCTCTGACACGTCAATGCCTCCTTCTTTCATTCACTTTTTAAATATTATTCACATTCAGCTCAGTCGATGGACTCTGTGTCAACTGCTTCAGTCAGCGCTACCGGAACGTTCTGCTCAACAGCAACGAGAGTCTTAAAGGCACAGTCACCTTTTCAGCCAGCAGCGTTAATGGGCTTTGAGAACTTGCCATAATATGGCATATTTTTATCATATGGCAGCCATATGATAAAAATATGGGGTATTAATGGTTATGGTTGCTTAGAAACCATTTTGCTGTCTTAGGGAACTATATAACTTGATAACTTATGTTGTGGTGTGTTAAAATAAGTCAGTTTAACTCAATGTAATGTTGCAAATTCCATAAAAACCTCACAATTAATTAACAATGATGTTGTAAAAGCAAAAAATTAAATGGCCTGACAAAATAGCAAAATTCTACCACTTTTTCAAGGCTAAAATCAACATTTAAAACATAATATTAAAAATGATGTATGAAAGTTAATAACATGGAGATTAACCAGATTTGACCAGGCTTGCAGGTGCAGCACGTTGAAATAATGGTACAAATTTGTACTTTATATCAGTTAGTACCCTTAAATGGACATTTCTGGCCTTTTAAAGACCAATATTGTACTTCTGAGGGAACATTAAAAAAAAATGTACCTACAGGTACAAAAGTGTCCTTGTCTCGTACCTCTATTTCTGAGAGTGTTTAGTACTGTAACCAGACTAATAAAAAAAACCCAACTTCTGTTGAACCGTGTATCCCCGTAACCCTCAGTGGTGATGACTTCATGAAATTCTTTACTAATAAAATAGATTAGAGAAAAAATCTTTCATGTCCTTCCCACTGTTGTCTCTGGTTTGTTGTCCGGTGAAGCAGCTTTAGGAGCAGCTTTAGAATCAGAATCATGTTTAGACCGTTTCTGTCCAGCTGAGCTTAATGAGTTAACACAAATTATAGCTTCTTCTAAAGCATCTACATGTGTGTTGGATCTTGTTCCAACCAGACTCTTTTAAGAGGTTTTCTTGTTGATTAACACATGGATATTGGACATGATCAATATGTCTTTAAAGGTGAGATGACATCACTGTTTAAACTGGCGTAAAGCTATTTCATGTAGTAGATATGCCCGCATATGTCAACTCTCAAAAGAATTTGATTAAAAAACTAACAGGGCGGGGGTGTACGGGCAGGTCAGAATCCTCTTCTCAGCAACACGGTTTCTTTCGTTAATGATATGTGGGTCTCCCTGGCTGACTTCGCTCTGATTGGCTACAACCATATTTGGGAAGGTAGGTAAACACGCCCTCATACGCCCTTGCCCGCAGCAAGCCTTTCTTCTCGGCTCCGTCAACAGTCCAGTAACATGGCGAGTCGACGTTTACAACCGTATATGTTTGAGCCTGAAACATCTTCTGAGGAAGACGGAGGGGTGAACACATAAAACTCAACTAATCGCACATTATTAAACCACTTACTCAAAACCACATGAGCAAATAAACAGTGCTGTCAGATGTTATCAGTGAAAATAGATTCACAACATGGTATGATAAACCTGTTGCTCATGGACATTGTTGCTAGAGCGGCTATCACATGCTAGCATCATGGACTCTTCAGACCACGAACAAACGTTTATCAGGCAAGGCAGCATTTTATTAAATAAATAAACTTACGGGTATTGACGATGTGGTCGCCTCCTTCAGGGTTGGTAAAGAATTTTTAATTAAAATCAGTTTCTTTGACAATCCCAACTTGAATTCACCCAAGTTATGGAAGCAGTCCTCCGTGAAGTGAGCTGAACATATTCTCAAATTAAGGTTATAACTGTGTGGCACTTCTCCATAAATGAACTTCAGCCACTCTTCTCTAGTTTTTTCATCTTTCGGGAGTGAGTGGAAACTTCCAGCATGGGTTGAGCATCCTTGGACACAACAGGTCCCCGTTTGCGTAGCCATCTCTTCTCAAGTGCAGCAGCACAAGCTAGCGCAACGCAGCTAACGGTGTATGGGCTGGGGTGGGGGGGCGGACTGTTTACTTTACTGTGCACTTTTATTGGACGCTATGAAATACGTAGGATGAAATGCCACGTAGGAAAAAATGGTGCTTTCCGATTCAACCGTTTTTTAAATATGAAACAAAGCGGACCGCCCACAAACGGGAACTTTGATACTCACTTTGGACGTTCACACGGCCTCATCAGCGCACAACACATCATGATATACCCCAAAAACCTCAAAAAAGTGCATTTTGATGTCATAACCCCTTTAATAAATGGATATGTGCCTAAGGCCTTTAAAGCAACACTTAGGAACTTTCAGTTTAGGTTTATTTTAGTGGCGCCACTGGACAAAAGCGGTATTATTTTACGTGAACGAAGCCTGCATTTCCCATGAGCACCAGCGCGTAGCGTCGTAAAATCCAGATACCCCGTCCGCCAGCAGTTGGATTGAACTACATTACATTTCGGTTTCCAGTGGCTGAGTGAATGATGGATAGCGACAAGGTAATGTATCTAATTGTAGCTAAACAGTGTTTTATGATGATGTTGATAATAAGAAATGTCTAATTTCTGTTTGGTACCGCAACACCCCCCCCCCCGACTCTTCAGCGACTTTCGCAGGCTACTGACGAGTTTTGAGCCTTGAAACAGATAAAAAAAATGTTGATTCTTGACTGTCCTTTTATCCGGTTGCTCTCCCTTTTTCTTTTTTTTGTCTCCTCAGACAAAACTTTTCGTTTTTTCGGGGCTTCTGCCATGTTAGCTGCAGTTGCGCGTAACAGGTCGCATCGAGTTCCGTGTTTATGACGAAAGGGGAAAGGGGAAGTGACATATGCCGAAAAGCAGCCTATCCATTCGTAGTTTTTTGTGTGGCAGGGTTCCCACCATCCTCCTCAAAGTTGTTTAGTGCCAGTGAAAGCGATACAGACCCCCTCAAGCCATGACAGAGGTGTCATTCAACTTGTTGTAAGTCGCCATATAATCACAGAAGTTATGAAACTATTGAAGGTTGAAAAGTTACTTAGTGTTGGTTTAAGGTTGCTGTAATTAAACCTTTACTTATGAAACCTGATCTTGATCCAGGATCTCCAGGTAATTATCGACCTATATCCAATTTACCCTTCATCTCAAAAATTCTAGGAAAGATTGTTGCAAACCAGTTATGTGATCATTCACACAGTAATAATCTTTTTGAAGAGTTCCAGTCAGGATTTAGAGCTCATCATAGCACGGAAACAGCACTGGTGAAAGTTTCTAATGATATTCTCATGTCCTCAGACAGTGGACTTGTGTCTGTACTTGTCCTGTTAGATCTCAGTGCTGCGTTTGATACTATAGATCATAAGAGCCTATTAAAGAGGCTTGAATATGATATTGGGATCCAGGGAACTGCATTAAACTGGTTTGAATCATATTTAACTGAAAGATTCCAGTTTGTTCATGTAAATAATGAATCTTCTTCATGTACCAGAGTCAGTCATGGAGTTCCTCAGGGTTCAGTGCTTGGACCGATCCTCTTTACTATATATATGTTACAGCTTGGTAAAATTCTTAGACAACATGGTATAAAATTAAATTTTTATGCTGATGATATTCAGCTATATCTATCAATGAAGCCTGATGAGACCAACCAGCTGCAAAGATTACAAGCTTGTCTTAATGATGTAAAATCTTGGATGATGCTTAATTTTTTGCTTTTAAACTCAGACAAGACAGAGGTTGTGACTTTTGAGCCTGAGAACCTTAGGAATAAGCTGTGTAGTCAGTTATCTACGTTGGATGGCATTAATTTGGCCTTCAACAAGAAGGTAAAGAACCTGGGTGTTATCTTTGACCAGGACATGTCCTTTAGTTTTCATATAAACCATGTTACCTGAACAGCTTACTTACACCTGCATAACGTTGCTAAAATTAGGAGCATTCTGAATCAAAGTGATGCAGAAACTTTAGTTCATGCATTTACTACTTCTAGACTTGATTATTGTAATTCTTTATTATCAGGATGTTCTAATAGTGCTGTTAAAGGCCTCTAACTGATCCAAAATGCTGCTGCCAGAGTTCTGATGAGAGTTAGGAGAGATCATATTTCTCCCTCTTCAGCATCACTTCACTGGCTCCCTGTGAAATCCAGAATAAAGTGTAAAATTTTAGTTTTGACGTATAAAACCTTGAACAACCAAGCTCCATCTTATATTAAAGATCTTATTGTTCCATATGCTCCTAACAGAGCACTTCGCTCTCGGACTGCAGGTCTGCTTGTAGTTCCTAAAAGTAGAACGGGAGGAAGAGCTTTTAGTTATCAGGCTCCTCTCCTGTGGAACCAGCTTCCACTTTTCTATCTATGAGGCAGACACCTAGTGTAGCTTTAAGAATAGACTTAAAACTTTCCTTTTTGCACAATCCTATAGTCAGGGTTAGCTTGGGTTCTCCTGAGCTTTCCCTTTTGTTTTGCAGCTATAGTCTTAGACTGCCGGAGGACATACTGACCACATTTCTTCACTCTGCTGTCTCTCTTTACTGCATTGATTGTTACTGCTGCCATTAACTGTTTCTCTGTTTATCTTTCCATAGACATGACAACTGGCCCAAATCCATCAGTATTTGTCTGTGTCTCTTTCCTGTCAGCTCAGACCCTAGTCGGCTAAGGCATCCTGAGCCGGGTTCTGCCAGAGGTTTCTTCCTGTTAAAAAGGAGTCGTTCCTTTCCACTGTCGCCAATTGTGCTTGCTCAGGATGGAGGATTGCGCTGAATTAACAATTCAACCCAATTGGCTGGTTCCTTAGATAGGAAATGTTTTATTACTAATTGGTTGATTTTTCTGTAAAGTGCCTTGAAATAACTTTGTCATGAACTGGCGCTTTATAAATAAATAAACTTGAACTTGAACATGACAAGTTATGTTAACAATCATCTGTCCAATACATACTCTGATAACCTCAGCTTTCCTGCTGTCTCTGCTGCTGACTTTTGTCTACTCATTGCCTTATTCAGCTTTTATTGTGTTAGACTATGTAGCTGACACCATTTTACACCAGTGTGTTGAATTTTAGGAAGCTCTAGTGTGTAACTGAAGACCTACATCAGTTCAAAGACAGCAGAGCTTCTTATTGACCAATGTGTTTTGTTCACTTTGTTCCCGCTTTGGCAGCCATTTTGGATCCTCCATGACATCACAAATTCTGACAATTGGGATTATAGGGAGTCCTCCTTCTATATTTATACAGTAACTCTATGGGCTTGATTGATCAATATTTAAAGCAAAAAGCGCAAAATTGCATGGGCAAACTTTTGCACTAAGGGCATGTTCCTAATTTGCGGGTGACTTTCTAAGGTTGCTTGCACAATTGACAGAAATAGCAATATTTAAATGAAGACTTTGCCTGCGCTATTGTCATGTCCAGTGCTCTGTGTCTGTGTTGTGGTTTTTTCTGTGTCGGGTGAGTTCTCTTCTCAGAGCACCATTTTCGTGGAGAGCCAGAGCAGGCTGATTGATCACAGCTGGCAGAGATTAGGACTGATGAGGAGTGAGAGCTGTATTTAAGCTGCAGCCAGACTGTCAGTTGATGCCTGGTTGTTGACCTAAATGGTAACACACCATAAGCCATTCTTCCGAGTTTCCTAGTGTTATTTAAAAGTTAAATGTTCCGAGTTATCTCTTTGTTGTTTCCGAGTAACCTGTCTTCTCTCAAGGATTACACCCCGAGCTCTCGCTCCTCAGTCCTCCCGAGAAACCTCCTTCCGAGTCCCTGTGTTCCTGAGCCTCTCCGTGCCCCCCCTGGATTATCCCTGTGTCTCCGGTGGATTTATCTGTGTCTCACCTGAGCCCACCTGCACTCCTCGTAGCCTCCTGTGTTCCTCCTTGTGACTCTCCCTGGACTTTCCAAGCTTCATCTCCGCCATCAGCCTGCCTGTTCTCCAGCCCGCTCACCCGACATACACCTCCAGGACTCCATCTCTCTTCTCAGACACACCACTGGACCTGCCTTCCCCCCGTGTTCATCATCCTCAGCCTTCCCGTGAGTGTTCCCCCTCTGTAAACATTTCCTCCGCCTGTCCTTGTGTTTCAGTGACTAACTGTTTATCTCCTCCCAGTCCTAGAGCTTCCAGAGAATCATCCCCGTTGTTCATTTTCACATTCACATTTGTAAATAAACTTTCACCTTTTTTCACCTGAGCTTGTGTCCGTGTGTGAGTCTGCAATTGGGTCAGAACCTCTCCTTGCAAGAACGTGACAGCTATTCCCTTTAAGCTCTCCCTTTTAGCTTTAAGCAGAAGGAGGATCATTTAGATAGAAGTCTGGATAAAGCTAATGAACTGAACATGTTTTTCAACAGGTTCAGTTTGGAGACAAGCCCAACATCTTCCTCTCCTGCTGCAAGCCAAACAGACCTCCCACCCTCCCTTCATCCACAGCTTTCCTGTCAGACCTCAACTGTCTCACCTTCTACCTCGGTCATGGATGCTGTTTCTGGTGCTTTTCCATCATCTCAAACATCAAAGGAAGCTGGTGTCCCATTGCCTCCACCTCCCGCCTGTCTGTAGCTAGCAGACAGGTGAAGAACCAGCTGGAGAGACTGAACAGGAACAAGGCAGCTGGTCCAGATGGTGTTAGCCCCAGAGTCCTAAAGGCTTGTGCAGATAGGCTATATGGGATACTGCAGCATCTCTTTAACCTCAACCTCACCCAGGAGAAGGTACCAGTTCTATGGAAAACATCCTTCCTTGTTCCAGTACCAAAGACATCTAAGCCCCTAACGACTACAGGCCTGTTGCCACAACATCCCACATCATGAAAATCTTGGAGAGACTCATATTGGTCCGCCTAAATCAAATCAAATCAAAAATACTTTATTAATCCCTGAAGGGAAATTAAGTGTTGTTGTCGTTCAGTTCTTCCTCAGGGAGTCATTGTAGAGGGTTCTAGCTGTGGACAGGAAGGATCTCCTGTAGAGGGTTCTAGCTGTGGACGTGAAGGATCTTCTGTAGAGGGTTCTAGATGTGGACAGGAAGGATCTCCTGTTGCGTTCTGTGCTGCAGCGGATTATGAAGAATCTTCTGACTGGAGACACTCTGTTGTTGAGTTACTGTGTTGTGAAGAGGATGATGAGGGTTTTCCATCATGTTCTTCATCCTTCTTTGGACAATCAACTGAAGAGACTCCAGTTCAGTCTTCAGGACAGAATCAGTCCTCCTTATCCATCTGTTCAGCCTCTTCATGTCTAGTGCTCTGATGCTGCTCCCCCTACAGGTGACTGCAGATGTGATCAGCTGACAAACTCCTTTTCCTTTGCTGCTCCTCTTAAAATCTCTGTCTGCTCGTATTGTTTGACAGCCAGACAGAGACACGCTGGTGTCCGGGATATGTTCCTTTAGCCATGTCTCAGTAAAACACATGATGCTGCATTCCTGATACTCTGGCTGGGTCTTCCACATAATTTCAAGTTCATCCATTTTGTTAGCAAAGAGATCTCACATTTGTCAATATGACTGATGGAAGTGAAGGTTTGACCTTCTTTCTCTCTCTTCACTTTGCTCCTGTTCTGCATCCACATCTTCTTCTTTTGAGCTCATCAGGGATCCAGAGTTTGAATTTGAGGATTATTTCAGCCTTAGAAATGTCAGTTAGCTGCTCTTTCTTGTAAAAAAGTGTCTCTTGTTGTCATGGTTACGTAGCATAACAAGTGGCAAAAAAGTGACAAATCAAGCAAAAAAACTCAATTAGCACAGCACCCAAATCAGAAGAAAAGTATTTAGAAAATATTTCCAGAAGAAAAAACTAGCAAGAAATACTCAAAAATAACAAAGAAATGCTAGCTAAGTCACAGAGCTACTCCAACAAGCTGCCATCAGTTGTAGTGCTATTCCAGGATGGAATAATTTTTAAATAGGCAAACAAGCATGTTTCAAGACCCATTGCAGCTTGATTATGGCCGTGGGGTTGGAGAGAAAGATGTCATCTGGACAAAGCATGCAGCTGTAAGGATCTGTGTGTTCTGTAGTTTTGTTGTTTTCTTCCTCCCTGCCCTCCAGTAGTTATCCCTTGTAGTCTTTTTGATTATTGTGTTATTGTGCTTACATACTGTGCTCCCGGTTCTCCTTGTGTCCCAGCTGTTGCTTGTGCCTTCTCCCTCTCTTCTCCAGGTGTTTCTCATTTGTGTTGATTGCTTTCCTTTGTGTTGTGTGAGTATAAAAGGGTGTGTCAGTTATGTTTGAGTTGTCAGAGTGTCGTCTTCCTTGCCGTGTGTTTCGTCTCCTGTGTCCGCCTATGATGTAAGTGTTTGCTGCCTTGTCAGCCTTTTGATTTATTATTATTAAAAGTATTATTTTTGAGTTTTCGAGTCTCCTGTGCCTCCCTGCATCTTGGGTCTTGCACTGAGCCCTCGCGATGCATAACAGCAGCATTGTGAGAATCATGTGTTTTTATTTCTCCAGTGCTTTTAACACAATTCAGCCTGTGCTATTGTGTCAAAAACTCCAGAAGACACAGGTGGAGGCCTCCACAATCATAAAGGACAACCTCACAAACAGACCACAGTTTGTGAGACTGAAAAGTTGTATGTCTGATCAGCAGCACAGGAGCACCACAGGTGACTGCAGTCTCACCATTCCTTTTCACTCTGACCTGTATTGAAAGTCTGAGGTGTATACAGAGTCCTGCCATCTGTAAAAATACTCTGATGACTTACAGTTATTTGTTGGATTAGAGATGGATAAGAGATCAAATACAGAGAACTGGTGGACCACTTTGTGGCCTGGTGTGGGAACAATCATCTCATCTTCAATGAGACATTGTCATCTTCAAGACCATGGAGATTGATTATAGGAAGAGCAGCAACATGCCAAAAACAATTTACATCATGGGAGAAGAAGTGGAGGTGGTGGAGGAGTATAAATACCTGGGTGTTCACCTGGACAACAGACTGAACTGGAGACACAACTGTGATGCTGTTTTTGGGAAGGAACGGAGCAGACTGGACTTCCTCGGGAAGCTTAGATCCTTCAACATTTGCAGCAAGATGTTGAAGATCTTTTATAAGTCTGTTGTGGAGAGTGTGATCACATCTGCAGTCACCTGTTGGGGGAGCAGCATCAGAGCAAGTGGCATGAAGAGGCTGAACAGATTGATAAGGAGGGCTGGTTTTGTTCTGGGGACTTATCCGGAGTGTCTTGAGTTGATGGTTCAGAAAATGAAAATCACAATGAAAAACCCTCATTAACCTCTTCATAACACAATAACTCAACAACTGTGTCTTCAGTCAAAGGCTTCCTTAGATCTGCTGCAGCACAAACAGCTACAAGAGATCCTTCTTGCCCACAGCTAGAACCCTCCCCAAAGAAGAACTGCGCTACAACACTTAATTTCCTGTCAGGGATTAATAAAGTATTTTTGATTTGATTGATTTGCAAGAGCAAGAAAGGCACAAAGGACAGCAACCTATTATAGAAAGGGGGGGCAGCACAGAGGAGCTGGCAGAGAGCAGCGCACTCTGTCACTATGCAGGACAATCTTAGTAAAAAGAAAAAAGAAGCATTGTCAAAAGGGAAGGAATGATTCAGCTTTAATTAAAATAAACTTAAATGATATGACAACTCTTTCATTTTTAGAAAATAAACTCATTGAATGCATTTTTTGTGTTGTGTGTTATTGAATTTAAAAAGATTAAGAATAACAAATGTATTGACCTCACTGGCCACGAGCAGTAATTCTGAATGAGAGTGCTGCGTGTCCGTTGTCCTGCAGCATTGGACCGACAATCCCCCACCCAGAGTGCTTAGTTTGGATCATTCTCCTCCTCTTCTTCCTCCCCCCTCTCCTCATTGCAACAATAACTGCGGCAATATTTGCATGACATTGACATCCTCTTCAGCGCATCTAGCGGAAGGTTTAACAGGCGCAGTTTTATCTGCGCGTCATTAGTAAATCGCCTGCTGCTTGCTTTTGCAGCCGCTGAGAGGTTTGCGCTCATTTTAATAACCGCAAGCCATTGATAAATCAGGCCCTATGCGTCTAACACACCTCTGTCTTCTGGGCAGATTTATCAGACCCAAAAGTTTATTTGGACATTTAGGCTGTACTCACACCTAATAATCTGGTAGACTCGGTTCGATTGGAGACAAAAATTGCAACATTGTTGCAGTTTTTAGCTGGTGCAAACATGGAGTGGCAGCAGATCCTGGAGGTTTTGGGATGTGCCAGATCAATATTCTGCAGCAATGGGCTCAGGATGAGCAGATAACAAGGCAGAGGACTATTGGGATTGCTGTGTTTTACATGAGGAGGCTTATATTGTATTTACCCAGGATGCCCTGCACAATATAGTCCGCTTCCTGCTTTTGGTGCAGTCCCGGTCTGGTTGCCAGTCACACATGCAATTGAACCGCACCAGAATTCACTTCAATCGAACCAAGACCTATATTTTTATGTGGACTCGGGTTCCATTGTTTGGTCTGAATCAGAATTCGATAGCCTATTCACACCTCCCCAAATGAACTGGAGTTTCTGGGCAAACAATCTAGAGTTCGATTTAAGCAGACTAAACAGGGCTGGTGTGAATGCACCCTTGCTGTGATGATTGCAGAGTTTAAAAAGAGGAAGAGGAAAACATACACATATCTTCAATATATCTTTAATTGTGTGTGAAATAAATATTTGTTTCTGATGAACTCTGCTTCAATGTTTGTTTAAAAGACACCAAACATTGATTATACAGAATTATACAGTGCAACTATGGCTGTACACATAATCTAAAATTCCACTTGTATTAATTGTTTTTCTATTTAAAGCAACAACATACACAAAAGCATGTTATTTAACTCATTCAGTGCCAAGGACGTTTCTAGACGTCATACATAAGCCGAATGCTCGATGCAGATTATGTTTTGACGTTTTGAGCATTTTTATTAGCTCAGCATCTGCTGCTCATTGGGATCAAAACATCATTGGCAGCGAGCTTTTGGCTTCTATACGACGTCTAGAAACGTCCTTGGCACTAAATGAGTTAAGCATCAGAAGGAGATGCAGAATGTTTCATATCTTCAACATAATAATAAGTCAATAAGTCATTTAAAGGAAAACGCTCAAAGAAAAAATCTTCCAAGGCACTTAATTATACAAAAGGGTACAAAACATAAGCACAACTCATATATGAACATGCTAGATCCAGTTGGGATTCAAAACAGATTCATTTTTCTGTCTCAAAGTCATAAAAACAATATTCAAACAAACACATTGTTGTTCATTCATAAAGTGCATTGCATGACTATTTCCAGGCAGAGTCTGAAGCGTTGGAACTTCTACCTTTCATCTGTAAAAACTTCTTTCAGCACCATTGTGAAACACTGGCCTCTCAAGTGTTGTTTAGGTAGAAAGCATGTCTTCTATAGCTGATGCATTAACCCAGAACCATCTTTCTTTAGATACAGAGCCAGCGAGCCCCACCAGCAACATACAGTTCCAACATTGTCCAGGAAATCCCAGCTACAAATATCTCTTACTAAAAATGCCAGATTACATAAAGACAAAAACTGTGTTGTTGTAATTAACTTTAATCTCGGGGGTGGGGGGTAGAATTGTGGCTTTTTCATCTCTCTGGTGTAGAAATCCTTTAGTAAATTAGAACCTGTGCAATCTGAAGTGGGTTGGTTTCTTAACTGGAGTTCTACTGGATTTACTTTACATTTAATGCTGAGTTGACCTGAGCTGTGCACAAATTGGTTTTGGTTCTGTCTTGGATGATGCAATCACACTTGGCACTATAAACAAGAGTGAATGTTGGCTTTTAGATTCAAATGGCCTGAGAAAACCAGTTTCTATGGAAAGGATTTGTCTAAACTGATAACCATCAAAGACATTGAAGTTAAGACAAAGTTCCTGTATCAAGGCTGTTACAGACATCTGAGATACCAACCTGGTTAACAGGTGCTTATCCTGAGTGAGACTTTGTAATTATTGAGATGTGTTCAAAAAGCCACATGAGAGTACTGTGGCTGATTAGAGGGACACTTTCAAAATGCAACAAATGTCTCAGATGTTGATGATTCTTTTCTGTAGATTGTCATTTCAGAAAGTCACCAAATCATAAGGGTCATAAGCAAAACTTCAAATACATCCAGCCAGGAAATCACAACAGGAGGTTAAAAACCAAACAGACCATCAAAAAAACCAGGTCAGTGTGAGGTTCTTAGTGTTTTGTGGGTACCGTTGCAAATACTCAATCCCTCATTGTGACATGAAACAACCTTTTACAGTGTTAACTTGTGATGCTTAGATCAAACGCAGACTCTTTAAAGGGAAATAAAACTTCCAGTTGTAATGTGAAGAAAGGACATGTGATCAGAGAAGAAATAAAGACAAAATGTGAAAGTACACACACACACACTCTCACTCAAACAGCTGAAAACGTAGACTATGTGGAGGGGAAGGACATCATTTGAGAAAATATGGGATTGGGATTCAACTTCAGTGTTCTGATTTTTCATGGTACATCTGAGTGACCTGGATGACCGGAGGCGACGAACTGAGTGACGGCCTGCACCAACAAGCAGAGGATCGCACCAGCTGGACCTCACAGCTACCACTGCAGATGACATAAACACAGATTAATTTAGGGCCAAAGGCAAATACACTGTACTTCAGGACAGGACAACCAAGAGACTGAAGGTATGAAAAAAAAGAAATGTAGAAGAAAGACTTTAAAACATCCAGCTGATGTACAATACCATCAAGTCATCACCGCCACTCAAAAGTTTGTCCATGCCACATTTTCTGTTATGAATGTGTCCAAACCTTTGAATGGACATATTCAAAGAGATAGGTTTTCCCTTTGACCTGCAGACATTTAATACTACATATTGATTAGCAAATCAAATCAAAATAATTCAATTTAACACAAAGACCAAACACCAACTGAACGTGGGTCGAGTCCAGGCATGGCGGCTCCCCCTTTGCAGGCCTCAACTGGAGTAAAAAAAATTTCCAGTGTGTAAGTGACCACGATACCAGATCCATAATTTCATATTCGAGGAATTTGCGGGTGGGAGACTCAGAGATGCAAAAAAGCAGGGAAAAAAGGGGGTGAAAAGCGGGACCAGAACAGAAATCATGTGCCCTCACCGAGAAATCAGCAAAAAGAAGTTACAGAGAATTTATAGTAGTAGTTAAAATACAGATGGGGTGAAAATTGTTCCATTAAAGAAATACAAGTTAAAATAAATTAGATTTGACAGAAAATCATACATTGCTTGTGAGTTGTAATTTAACATAATCATTTTAAAAAATTAACTGATGAAACTTGCCTGGAAAAATATGATGGTACCTTTAATAATTTGTTGCACAATCTATTAAGTCAATCAAGTAATTTCTGTAACTCTGTGAGACTTCTACACCTGTAGACAGGTATTTTGTTCCTCGTCTCATGAGCAAACTGCTCTAGTTGTCTCAGGTTTAAAGTGTATCTGACATGCAATTTTAATGAGTGATCTCAATGTAAGTCGCTTTGGATAAAAGCGTCTGCTAAATGACAGTAGTAGTAGTAGTAGTAGTAGTGATTTTACAATTTAATCTCAATAAATATTACATGTGGGCCCTGCACACTTTCCTACATAAATCTAGATGCACAGATTTCTGGTAGTTAACTCACTGACTGCCAGCCATTATCTGAACAGAAAGCCCCTGACTGGCAGCAGTTTTGTACATTTTTACTGTTTTACTGTTTGAAATATGCTGTGAGCTAGGCGGCCCGGGTTGATTGCCATAATTTCTCTCTATCCAAACTTTTGCGACTGTGACAGACTTTGTTGAAGTGTGAGTTGCATAAGTTTTTCCGCTTTGTGCATTGCCTTAGGCATAGTGGCTTAACAAAATGGTCTCCTCTTTAATGGATTGTCTTCTTCATGATCACATGAAGTGTCACTGCCACACAAACAGGTTAAAATCAACTTGTACGTCCTTTAGAGGTTTGATGTTTACTCACAAGGTGCACAAGGTCACCCCCCCAATAAAAAACACCATTGACGACTTTAGTGAGCCATTGTATTTAAAATGACGAGTGGTCAATGGAAGCCAATGAGTTAAGCTTCAAACATGCATTTTTATTGCAGAACATTCCTGCAAATATCTGAAATTTTCCTGAAACTGGAAGTGACCAAATTCAACAGAAATGCAAGCAAAGCTGTGTAAACCATTGCAAAAAATGCTGAATCAGATCAAGAATCTGTCATTTCTGGGGGTTTGTCTGTTAAAGAACAAGAAATCACTGGCTCAAGAGAAGAGACAGAGTAAAGAGAACAAGTTTGGACAAGTTGAACACACAGTCATGTATTTTTTTAGTTGAAATTGACTCCACAAGTTCTGCAGCTCAAACATGGTCAGTCTCAGTGTCATGGTGGATGCAAACGAACATCATGGATAAACAGCCAGATCAGAGCAGAAGAAGGTTTATTTATTGGACAAGTATGTTACAAACACAAGGAAATTGATTACTGTATTTCACTCAACCCCTGAGGAGCAGAAGGCTGCCATCTATACGGCGCACGGGGTGCAGTTTGGGGGTTCAGTATATTGCTCAAGGATACTTGGACACAAAACATGCTGGAGCCTGCATTCAAACTGCTCATCTCCCAATCATTAGGCTAAGACCATCCTCTAGAAGGAGAGAAAGAGAAGAGACCAAAATCCACCAAGAAGTGTCTCATGGAGTTACTAATGTCGGATCCTGACTTGTGTGAGTATGTCAGGCCACACACTGTAATGGATTGGTGGAAAAGCCTTTTCGCAGTCCACAGATTCACTGATGAGAGTCTCAGTGGCTGATATGAGACCACCAGTGTCTGTAGCTATGATGATGTGGTTTGAGCTCAAGACTGTTGCTTAGGAGGATTGAACTGGAACTGATGGAGATGAAGAGGAAGTGCTGAAGCTTGTTGAAGAGCTGATCTGATGAGGACTTTTGTGTGGAGATGTAACAGGATCCCGTGGCATGATTCCTGTGGCATCAAAAACTGACTGCAGTGAGGTGAGTGACAGAGTGTTTATCTCTCTGATTAATTGTGTTTTTGCAGGCTTTATGACTGTGGTTTTGTGGTGACAAAAGTAAAAAAAAAAGTAATGTCCCTCACAACAGCAGCTCCTTTCAGAGCATGCAGAAACAATCACAGCTTATTTCAAACACCACTTGCTTTTTTTTTATAACATTAAAATACTCAGAAATCCACATTTTGAGGATCAATCATATCAGATCTCCGATATGATTGATCCTCCTTGGTTTGGTGGCGTTTCGAGTTGCCATGGCAACGGTATTCACAAAAAACCCAGCATCTCTTGAAAATGAATGGAAAACGCTCTGAAAAATGCCAAAAACATGACCTTTTTCTAGAGGCTAGTGTGTCAAAATACTTTCACTTACCAACACTGTTCCACCTCATGTCTGGTCACCAAAGATGGTTCTACGCCAGATTTAAATATCTGAACAAAACTCAGACCGCGTAGGCCATGGTGACGCCGTACACCATCAGAAGCACCCGTTTTACACACAGGACAGACAGTACCACCTGTTGCGATGTGTGACATATCAAATCAATCGGTTTGGGAAGGAGAAGTGAACTATAGTGTCTACGTGAAATTTGGGGTTACCATGGCAACGCAGTTTGCCAAAAACACCACCCGTAAAGCCCCACAGCACCATATGTCAGACATAACCCCAGGTAGGACACATCAAACTGACTGGGTTGCTAAACAGAGATGCTCTGTTATGGTTCTGAAGCATTTTGGGTTACCACGGCAACAGAATACACAAAAAAACAGCATTGACTTAATTGATCACTTTTTGATCGCTTACTGTGCACCTACAGATGTCATTCCTACTTTTATGTGCTCAGTTGACACTGGTCTACAACATATTGAAGCTACATTTACATATCTGTTACCGCATTGCCATGGCAATGCAATTCACCATGATATGTACCCAGTGAAGTCATAGCAGACACTGGGGGATGTGGGATCACTTGTTATACATCAATGGGATTGGACTGATGAGGTGAAGTCAACTATCATGTGTACATTAAATTTTGGGTTACCTTGGCAACATAATCTATTTAAAAATCTACCCCTATTGTAACCCTATGGAAAAATCCCATTTCTCCAAAAACTTCCATATTGATTTGACTTTTTCAACTTGTCATCATGTTTGCAGATGTCACACATGCTTAGTATCAGAAATTGCAGCTTTCTGGTTGGCTGAGGGTTTCAGAGTCCAGCACACAGTGGCAACCCCTTGCTTCAACTGAATTATTTTAAAAAATACTCATGGAACAGGCCTAGACAAAAGTGATGGTACCCCTAGAAAAGACTGAAAATCATGTGACCAAAGGGACATGTTAATTCAAGGTGTGTCTTCTAATGCGCATCACAGGTGTCTACAAGCTTGTAATCAGTCAGTGGGCCTATATATAGGGTTCCAGGTAGTCACCTTGTTGTTTGGTGACATGGTGTGTACCACACTCAACATAGACGTGAAGGAAAGAAGGAAAGGAAAGAGCTGTCTGAGGAGATTAGAAAGAAAATTATAGACAAGCATGTTAAAGGTACAGGTATAAGACCATCTCCAAGCAGCTAGATGTTCTTAACAGTTACAGGGATAGGGGTACCATCCCTTTTGTCAAGGCTAGTTCCATTAGTTTATCTTTTTAAATAATTTCGTTGAAGCATGGTTAAAAAGCAATGTCTGACTTTAATTGGTTAACATTCATAGAATTTTTATTTATTATTAGTTTTGTCAGATTAAAGTTATTTCTGTGACCACTGTGAGTTTTTCTTTGAAAAAAAACAAACAGTCCAAGTCTGTAAGTGAGGAAAGATTTTAAAACCTGGACTCCTGAGCCTGTTTGAAATAAATTGAGACTCCCATTTAATTAAATTTGTTATTAGAAGCCAGAGCAAGAAATCCGCTATCATGTTTGGGACCAATCAATCACTGTAAATTCAGTTTATTACTCAATATGGCCAATAAGCAACAGAGTGAGCTGAACAGACAAATTATGTTGTCAGCTGAGACTTTGCTTTAAAACTTGATGTGCTCACAGAGGAAGCAAAAAACAAAAAAAACCTCACGATGTCAGGTTACTTCAGGCAATTAAAACAATTTCTTACAGTCTTACCCCTCCTTTTCACTGGATGCGTCAGCAACACGTTACTGAAGCAGCACGTCTACCTAGCATATTCTGCTGCTCGGTCCTTTCCACCGGGTGCGTATCAGACGCGTAGCAGCAGGGAAGCAACCGTCATTGAAAGAGCACGAAATCCCGCGTGACTTCATCAGTATACACAACAACAAGCAGAAAAAAAACACAACATGGCTCCAAAAGGTTTGTGTTTTATGTTCTGTCCGTTTTATGTAAATATGAAGGACATTTACAGATCCAAAGGGCTCCCTCTGAGCGTATTTCAGTTTTGGAAAAGGTTACAGCGGGGGTCTGCAAAACCTAGTAGTGGAGTGCCATTGTTCAGCAATTGTCTCTGCTTCACCACACCTCAATCAAACAAGGTTGTGAGAAACTGTTTTTCAACTGTTTTTCAACCTTGATCTTCAAGCCAGACAAATCAAATCAATCAAAAATACTTTATTAATCCCCGAAGGGAAATTAAGTGTTGTTGTAGCTCAGTTCTTTTTCAGGAAACCATTATAGAAGGTTATAGGTGTGGACAGGAAGGATCTCCTGTGCTGCAGCGGATTATGAAGAATCTTCTGGCTGAAGACACTCTGTTGTTGAGGTACTGTGTTCTGAAGTGGATGATGAGGGTTTTCCCTCATGTTCTTCATCCTCCTTTGGACAATCAACTCAAGAGACTCCAGTTCAGTCTCCAGGACAGAATCAACGTCTTCCCCTTTCCAAAATGTCGAACTTGTGACGCGTTTCAGACGCGTAGCGCGTAGAAAATAGAACCGGCGCGTATGTGCCACGAGATGTCGCTCCTGAGACACATTCGACTCATGCTGCTGACGGATGCGGTGGAAGGGGTTCTATTGACTACAGCGGTAGGTATCAGCTACGTATGACGTGCTGCTGACGCGTCCGGTGGAAAAGAAGGGTTAGAGTCTAAATTCAGAAATTTTCAGAAACAAAATCTTTAGCTCTGTGTTAAAGAAAGACAACAAGTAAAAGGGCTTATTTTAGGGATCATTAGGTTTTTATTAGACATAAAGCTGGATGTTGCTTCTGGTTTTAGTCTACAACATACCCTCCCAACTGAGAAGTATTACAAATATGAGATGTTTGTGTGTGTCTTTTTACCCAGTGTCATCAGGCAAATTCTGATCAGCCTCTGCAGCAGACAACTCCACATCACCATCTACACTGCTCTCATTTCCCTGAGCAAACAGACCGCATGGAGACTCAGGGCTCACACACTCACCACTGCAACACACACAGTATATGTGTCTGGCCACTGCTAAAAAACACAAATGTATGTGTGCTTTCATTTCAGTATTAATTTACTGACTTGATGTGTTTCTCCAGTATCAGGATGGCCTGTTCTCGCTCTTCCAACTTCCTCTTTAGAGACACGATTTCCTTTTGCTTCTCTAGCAGCTCCTTCTGGAGACGATAGTTGCTTTCTTCAAGAGTCTCACAGAATGCCTGAAAGGAGATGGCAGAAAACAAAAGAAGGAAAAATGTTTTCAGTTTTGAAGAACTTCAATTAGTAAACAAACAAAATTATAAGGCTTATAAATAGAAAAAGCTTTAGAAAAGCCACACTGCTAAATCTATTTTTTTTTAAAAGAAATAAAGAAACTTGTGTCGTTTTGAGATTATTTATTATAAAACTGTAATTATACAACCCAATGTTGCAGATAAATAAAAGTATTTCCTTCTAAACGCCACTGCACTTAGTTTAAGTCCTTGGTTCTTCAATGTCACCCAAGTTGCAGAGAAAAAAGGTGTCTTTTTAGTTAAGGAATATACACTTATGAAAATACTTACAGTATTAACTAGGCAAAAAAAATATTTTGTGTAATGCACAGATACTATAAATAGAGACTTATTTCAAACCTGCAGCCTAAGGTAACGCATTTGGTTTAAATATAAGGAGTACCTTTTGAAAATGACTGTTGGATTGAGGTTTGGGTCAGTTCTTTTTTTTTCTGTCCTGCATTCTTCATACTGGATTTTGCGGTTGGCTGCTGCACTGCCTCCTGGCAATGCTGGTATTCAACGACATGTTTCGTTTTGAGGTGGTAGAACAGATTAGTCATGTTGCCTCTCTTAGCTGGAACTTTTGCCCCACACACTCTACAGAGTATATTTTGCTGCAGCTCATTGGATGGCTTAAATCCAAACCCAGTCCAAATAATAGATGTTGCCCCAGTCTTTTTCATGATCTCCTCTGTTTCGCTGACAATGCTTTCAGCCATGTTTATTCAGGTACCGGATCTGCTTGGGGTCATGCGCTTACATTTGACGAAGTATCACAAGCATCCACTTTATCTAGGGCCGGGTCACGGAGGCAGAATTCTGAGCAGAGATGCCTTAGCCACGCACACCCTCCTCCCAGTGGGACGCGCCTGGAACACCTCCCCAGGGAGGCGACCAGGAGGCATCTGAAACAGATGCCCAAGCCACCTCAACAGCAGCGGCTGTACTCTGAGCTCCTCCCGGGTAACCAAGCTCCTCACCCTTTCTCTAAGGGAGTGCCCAACCAGTCTGCGGAGAAAACTAATTTCAACCGCTTGTATCCGTGATCTCTTCCTTTCGGTCATGACCCAAATCTCATGGCCATAGGTGAGGGTTAAATAGTCTGATGCAAGATTATTTAATTCAAAATAACTAGTTTGTTTTACAAGAACAACAGATCTGTAACATGTTATTTCCTGGAACAAAGGTATAACAACAAGGATATTTAGCTTTTGTTTACTGTCACCACAAAAAACAGTTAGACAAGAAACCAGGTGTAATGTCTGAGTGTCCTTCAATAAATATCATTAAACTACTTCCTGTTTGTGTAAAATACCAGACTGATTACAATTATAAACTCATAATATACATAGCTAGGTTATGATACCTAAACTTTAGGGGGAAAAAAACTTGATACTGCTAATTAAAATGTGTATAGATCCATGAGTTAACAATGCACAAGTATCCATGTTTATGCTTCAAATCTACAAAAGACTGACTGACTCGCAGACCTTGTTTACATCTGACATACAGTGGGGCAAAGAAGTATTTAGTCAGCCACCAATTGTGTAAGTTCTCCCACTTAAAAAGATCAGAGAGGCCTGTAATTTTCATCATAGGTATACCTCAACTATGAGAGACAAAATGAGGAAAAAAAATCCAGAAAATCACATTGTCTTATTTTTAAAGAATTTATTTGCAAATTATGGTGGAAAATAAGTATTTGGTCACCTACAAACAAGTAAGATTTCTGGCTTTCACAGACCTGTAACTTCTTTAAGAGGCTCCTCGGTCCTCCACTCGTTACCTGTATTAATGGCACCTGTGTGAACTCATTATCAGTATAAAAGACACCTGTCCACAACCTCAAACAGTCACGCTCCAAACTCCACTATGGCCAAGACCAAAGAGCTGTCAAAGGACACCAGAAACAAAATTGTAGACCTTCACCAGGCTGGGAAGACTGAATCTGCAATAGGTAAGCAGCTTGGTGTGAAGAAATCAACTGTGGGAGCAATTATTAGAAAATGGAAGACATACAAGACCACTGATAATCTCCCTCGATCTGGGGCTCCACGCAAGATCTCACCCCGTGGGGTCAAAATGATCACAAGAACGGTGAGCAAAAATCCCAGAACCACACGGAGGGACCTAGTGAAT
This sequence comes from Pachypanchax playfairii, assembly GCA_006937955.1. Taxonomy (NCBI): domain Eukaryota; kingdom Metazoa; phylum Chordata; class Actinopteri; order Cyprinodontiformes; family Aplocheilidae; genus Pachypanchax; species Pachypanchax playfairii. Next base: position 36,745 of record SSNP01000140.1, read on the forward strand.
GACCTGCAGAGAGCTGGGACCAAAGTAACAAAGGCTACCATCAGTAACACACTACGCCGCCAGGGACTCAAATCCTGCAGTGCCAGACGTGTCCCCCTGCTGAAGCCAGGACACGTCCAGGCCCGTCTGCGGTTTGCTAGAGAGCATTTGGATGATCCAGAAGAGGATTGGGAGAACATCATATGGTCAGATGAAACCAAAATAGAACTTTTTGGTAGAAACTCAACTTGTCGTGTTTGGAGGGGAAAGAATGCTGAGTTGGATCCAAAGAACACCATACCTACTGTAAAGCATGGGGGTGGAAACATCATGCTTTGGGGCTGTTTTTCTGCAAGGGGACCAGGACGACTGATCCGTGTAAAGGAAAGAATGAATGGGGCCATGTATCGTAAGATTTTGAGTGAAAACCTCCTTCCATCAGCAAGGGCATTGAAAATGAGACGTGGCTGGGTCTTTCAGCATGACAATGATCCCAAACACACCGCCCGGGCAACGAAGGAGTGGCTTCGTAAGAAGCATTTCAAGGTCCTGGAGTGGCCTAGCCAGTCTCCAGATCTCAACCCCATAGAAAATCTCTGGAGGGAGTTGAAAGTCCGTGTTGCCCAGCGTCAGCCCCAAAACATCACTGCTCTAGAGGAGATCTGCATGGAGGAATGGGCCAAAATACCAGCAACAGTGTGTGAAAACCTTGTGAAGACTTACAGAAAACGTTTGACCTCTGTCATTGCCAACAAAGGCTATATAACAAAGTATTGAGATTAACTTTTGTTATTGACCAAATACTTATTTTCCACCATAATTTGCAAATAAATTCTTTAAAAATCAGACAATGTGATTTTCTGGATTTTTTTTCCTCATTTTGTCTCTCATAGTTGAGGTATACCTATGATGAAAATTACAGGCCTCTCTGATCTTTTTAAGTGGGAGAACTTACACAATTGGTGGCTGACTAAATACTTTTTTGCCCCACTGTANTACAGTGGGGCAAAAAAGTATTTAGTCAGCCACCAATTGTGTAAGTTCTCCCACTTAAAAAGATCAGAGAGGCCTGTAATTTTCATCATAGGTATACCTCAACTATGAGAGACAAAATGAGGAAAAAAAATCCAGAAAATCACATTGTCTGATTTTTAAAGAATTTATTTGCAAATTATGGTGGAAAATAAGTATTTGGTCAATAACAAAAGTTAATCTCAATACTTTGTTATATAGCCTTTGTTGGCAATGACAGAGGTCAAACGTTTTCTGTAAGTCTTCACAAGGTTTTCACACACTGTTGCTGGTATTTTGGCCCATTCCTCCATGCAGATCTCCTCTAGAGCAGTGATGTTTTGGGGCTGACGCTGGGCAACACGGACTTTCAACTCCCTCCAGAGATTTTCTATGGGGTTGAGATCTGGAGACTGGCTAGGCCACTCCAGGACCTTGAAATGCTTCTTACGAAGCCACTCCTTCGTTGCCCGGGCGGTGTGTTTGGGATCATTGTCATGCTGAAAGACCCAGCCACGTCTCATTTTCAATGCCCTTGCTGATGGAAGGAGGTTTTCACTCAAAATCTTACGATACATGGCCCCATTCATTCTTTCCTTTACACGGATCAGTCGTCCTGGTCCCCTTGCAGAAAAACAGCCCCAAAGCATGATGTTTCCACCCCCATGCTTTACAGTAGGTATGGTGTTCTTTGGATCCAACTCAGCATTCTTTCCCCTCCAAACACGACAAGTTGAGTTTCTACCAAAAAGTTCTATTTTGGTTTCATCTGACCATATGATGTTCTCCCAATCCTCTTCTGGATCATCCAAATGCTCTCTAGCAAACCGCAGACGGGCCTGGACGTGTCCTGGCTTCAGCAGGGGGACACGTCTGGCACTGCAGGATTTGAGTCCCTGGCGGCGTAGTGTGTTACTGATGGTAGCCTTTGTTACTTTGGTCCCAGCTCTCTGCAGGTCATTCACTAGGTCCCTCCGTGTGGTTCTGGGATTTTTGCTCACCGTTCTTGTGATCATTTTGACCCCACAGGGTGAGATCTTGCGTGGAGCCCCAGATCGAGGGAGATTATCAGTGGTCTTGTATGTCTTCCATTTTCTAATAATTGCTCCCACAGTTGATTTCTTCACACCAAGCTGCTTACCTATTGCAGATTCAGTCTTCCCAGCCTGGTGAAGGTCTACAATTTTGTTTCTGGTGTCCTTTGACAGCTCTTTGGTCTTGGCCATAGTGGAGTTTGGAGCGTGACTGTTTGAGGTTGTGGACAGGTGTCTTTTATATTAATAACGAGTTCACACAGGTGCCATTAATACAGGTAACGAGTGGAGGACCGAGGAGCCTCTTAAAGAAGTTACAGGTCTCTGAAAGCCAGAAATCTTACTTGTTTGTAGGTGACCAAATACTTATTTTCCACCATAATTTGCAAATAAATTCTTTAAAAATCAGACAATGTGATTTTCTGGATTTTTTTTCCTCATTTTGTCTCTCATAGCTGAGGTATACCTATGATGAAAATTACAGGCCTCTCTGATCTTTTTAAGTGGGAGAACTTACACAATTGGTGGATGACTAAATACTTTTTTGCCCCACTGTATTCCTTCCAGGATCACACTGTGCAGATTTTCTTTTTTTGATTTGGTGCCTAGAAATAAATTGACACAAACAACTTCTCTTGCATAAAGTTTTTGAAGATCACAAATCGTTTTGTATGATTTTGCTTATTTTACTACACTCGCAGCCTGTGTTTTAAAAGAAATACATCTATTTATTGTTTCAAATTGAGCAGAGTTAAAAATCTGTAATTTTCTGTGCCTTCTTGTTCCTGTTCAGGGTCACAGGGAGCTGGTGCCTATCTCTGGCATTCATTGGGAAGGTGAGGTTACAACTGGACAGGATACCAGTCCATCACAGACAATCACACACACTTAAAGCCAATTTAGAGTTACTAATTAATTACATACATATTTTTGGGCGGTGCAAACTCCATGCGGAAAGGACCTCACTAATTTAGAACCCAGGACCTTCTTACTGTAAGGCAACAATGCAGCCCAATTTAAAAATCTATTTATTAGTCTACAAAATAGATTTCAATTATTAGTTTTAAATGCAGAACTTCTGCTGAAATCTTAGTAGACCTGCTGCCATTCCATTTGGTGTGGGTAGTGAAGTTGCTTTTCTTAATTTATAAAAGAAAGGCTAAAATGGGCCTTACCCTGAGACATTTTGCAGACATTACTGAGTTACTTACCCTGCTCTCCTCGAGACTATCAAAAGGCCCAGGTGGGTCATCGAGACAAAGAAACTCTCTCACTGGGAGGCTGTCAAGGAAACAAATACTGAGATATAAATCAGAGTGTATGTTTACTGGTTTAAACAAACCAGTGATCTCTGCAATATTACAAACTGTTCAAAAGTTTTGTTCATGAATGAAACAAAAAGCTGAAACTAATAAAACAAAAAACCTCCAACAATACAGATGTTTCAGCAGAACATAACATCATAGTTTTAATGACTTAATATCATCAGAAAAAAATAGTTATCAGTCATTTCTAAAGAATAAAAAGGCTCCATGATTGTGTTATTTACCAGTTAGATATGTCCTTATGGGCAACCAAATTTTGCAAAAAAGTCTGAAGACCCAGCTGTCTGTCTTCCAAAAAGTTGCTATCATAGTTGTCCTTAAACCACCTCTTGGGAGGCAGTGAGAGCCGGAAGCCAGGAAACATTTCCTTTAGCTGTAATGAACATACACACACATGGATACAGTCAGGAATGAGCAGCACATAATTCCCTTCTGCATACAGCATCAGCTGTTAAACCAGAAAGAGTTAGCATTAAGAATAATTAAAACTTGAGTTTACAATGATGGACCTAACCGCTCCAAATAGAAACTATAACTACCGTAGATGTTTATCAGAAAATGCTGTAACTAAATTCAAAGAATCTATTCTATTGGTTTTATCTTCATTCCAAAAGAATAATATAACAGAGAGCAGCTGCAAAGATGTTGCAGCCTGGCAAATTGATGATCTTACTGATAAATTTTACAGCTTATATGTGCACGTCACTGGAAAATGTTGCTCCTCTGAAATGGCGTTCCGCTAAGTTAGAAGAAATTTATTTATCTTGGAGAGATAATCTGTTCATATATAAAAGAGGCTAGAACTGAGCATGACTCTTCCCTCACAGAGGAGAACAGGAACAATCCCAGGTTTCTTTTTAGTACTGTAGCCAGACAAATAAAAAACCCAACTTCCGTTGAACTATGTATCCCTGTAATCCTCAATAGTGATGACGTCATAACAATTCAACCCAATCGGCTGGTTCCTTAGATAGGAACTGTTTTATTACTAATTGACCTTTTGCTGGCCCCGCCCCCAAAACGGCCACTGACCAATCACACAACCGTTACTATGTGAGCAGGTCATGACTGACATTAATTTCGAACAAGATGGAAAAGCATCCATATCTACTAGATGTCAGGTGGAGCTCAGTGCTGAGGGCGGGCGCGGTCCACCCGCGGATAAGCGGTAGCTGACTCGGGATTGCAGACTGATGGGCGCAACTCAGGGGGCGAGCTTTAGAGGTGCAGCTGGGAGTGCTCGCCAACTGCGAGGGACGCTGGCTGCGAGCGGACGGACGCCACTCAGCAGAGATGATCTGGAGAGAGAAAGGAATTCAAGGCTGGTTCGATTTGGAGGATGTTGTGAAGGTTTTGCTCCAGAAAAGGTCACTGACACGCATGGAAATACCTCTTCCAGTTAGGACAGTGCGATCTGACGATATAAGATCATTGAGGAATCCTCAATGAGGATTATAATGTGATGACGATCTACCAAAGCTCGGAGATCGTAGAACCATCTAGTTGCATTCTATCACTTATCGATGCCTTAACGTCTTGACGCGTATGTGCGCACAGCATTTGTTTGTTTGTTTTTTCCCGCTCTCTCTCAGCCGAGTCATGCCATTTGCTAGTTTGCCTCTGTTTAGCTTCCTCCCTTTACTAAAGCCGCTATGTGTTAGTTTTAAGCAAGAACGTTCTAAAAAAAACTCCATCTCTGTTATTTGGAATTGGTTTGGGTTCTCTCACAGCGACATGTTGCAAAGAAACGTAATTTACAAAGTTCGCAACGAAGAGGTTCGCACGTCAGAAAGTTAGGAGACCGACAGCCGCTCACAAATTGTACCCGCTTAGAGGCAAGGTCCAGTCTCTGATTGGCTAGAAGTGCTTTCACGTGATTGTCTACTTTTTTTGGGGAAAAGGTCCTGCTTTTTTTTTGCTTCTGATTGGCTAGAAAGCCTCTAGTCTCCAACAACTGCTACACGTCATCCCAAAATTAGAGAGCAAACTTTCAGCTCGTTTATCCATATCCATCAATCAATCAATCAACTCAGAAATACTTTATTAATCCCCAAAGGGAAATTAAGTGTTGTTGTAGCTCAGTTCTTCTTCAGGGAGCCATTGTAGAGGGTTCTAGCTGTGGACAGGAAGGATCTCCTGTAGTGGTCTGTGCTGCAGCGGATTAGGAAGACTCTTCTGACTGAAGACACTCTGTTGTTGAGTTACTGTGTTCTGAAGAGGATGATGAGGGTTTTCCATCATGTTCTTCATCCTCCTTTGCCCAATCAACTCAAGAGACTCCAGTTCAGTCTCCTGGACAGAATCAGTCCTCCTTGTCATGTTTCTCTACGTTCTGTTAGTGGACTCTAAATCAAGCAGCAGACTCAAGACCAGACAGAGGAGATGAGAGTTAAAAAAGAGATTTTTAATAAAACTCCAGCACAGATGAAAATACAGTCACATTTTAGAATGCTGCTTGTGCAGGTCCAGCAGGAGTGGGTCAGCAGCGGCTGACGAGAACGGTCCGGTTGTTGTGATGAATTGCAGGAGTCCTGGAGGAGCAAGCAGGTGCCAGTCAGCTGTGGCTGGCATGTGAGTGTCAGTGGAGTGCGGACAGACAGGTTCTGAATGTGGCAGGTGGATCCTGGGAGCTGGAAGAGCGGAGCCGAGGCAGGCCAGAGAAATCCAAGGAGAGACAGAGAGGAGGCCGGTATGGAAACCGTCACCTGGAAGATCCTGGACGGAGGCGGTACAGTAACCGCAGAGGAGGTCTGGGAAGGAGGAGAGAACGGCGTGGGAAGCCGTGAAGGAGAGAAGCTGGACCAAGGAGACAACAGTGTGGAAACTGTGATGAGGAGGGAGGTCCAGCTGAGGAGATCCACAAATCAGAGTGGAACTATCTGGCGCCTGCTCTCTGCAACCACTCCCCTCTTAAGCCCAGAGGCTGATGATGGTAACTGGATCCACCTGCCGGTAATGGCTGCCACACCCCCTGAAACACAGGTGAGAACACTCACACGCACACAGCAGAATGACACCTGACACCTTTTCCATCTGTTCAGCCTCTTCATGTGTCAATTGCTCTGATGCTGCTTCCCCAACAGGTGACTGCAGATGTGATCAGCTGACAAACATTTGACAAAGAAATACTCAAAAAGAACAAAAAAAATGCTAGCAAATGCTAGCAAAGTCACAGAGCTACTCCAACAAGCTACTACCAGTTGTAGCGCTATTCAGAAATTAATTAATTATTATTTTTTATTACAAATTATTTATTCCCACCATCAACATAAGTAAGCCAAGTCCATCTGATAAGTGTTATTAATTCCCAAAGGCAATGAAATGTTGTTGTAGCTCTGTTCTTCAGGGGGAATTGATGATCATGAAAAGACACCACAGTATGATTCAAATATTACTGATTTTAATGAACAGTATTTAGAAAACCTGACAGCTTATATGGACATCAAACAGTTTGTGTGTGTGTGAGAATGAGAGACAGTATATATTCCAGCTGTATCAGTCAGTAGAAAACAGACGAAAACATAATAATAAAGAAACAGACAACGGAACAATTGTGTTGCATTTTCTTATTTTTTGCTGTGTTGGCCACCGAGGGAAACACACCATCAGAGACACACTGTGCTAAGGAGTGTGGTGCTGGTCTTCTTAGCAGTGCAGCAACACTTCCCACTTTATCCTTCCCATAACTGAGAAAACCTTTAGCCAATCAGATACGAAAAACAGCGCAAGCACTTCTAGCCAATCAGAGGTGAGAAAGGCGGGACCTTGCCGCTAAACGGGTACAATTTGCAAATTTGCCAGCCGCTCCCCCATCCACACCGATGAAGCGCTGGAAAGTGGGATCACGTATGCAGTGACATTTTACCAGGCAAAGGATATTGTTCCAATCCAAACTGTGGAGAATGAGGGGTTCAAAAGACTCCTAAAAGTAGCTGATCCACGGTATGCGGTACCAAGTTGAAAAAATGTCCCCAACGCCGCCATTCCTTAACTGTATTCCAACTGCAGTGAGAAGGTGGAATAAAAAGTTTAACGCGCTCAATTTTATGCCACAACCAGTGAAATGTGATCCAGCCACACGTCAGAGTCTTATTTATCTCTGATGATCCATTTAATTGAGAACTGTGAGATTGGAGAGCAGGGGTTGAAGCAGATTTCTCCCACCTTCTCTCTTACTTATTTTTATCTTTATTTCTTTCTTCTTTTTCTCTCATTTCATCTCCTTTGCCATGTCTGCTGATTCAAAAAGTTGTAATAAACAAACAAACAAAAAAAAACCACCTAAATAAAATCACAATAAATAAAAGTAACAAGCTGAACATGGCTGCAGTTTATGAAAATAAATCTGTCAGGCATTTCTATGAATCTGAATTCCAAGAGAGCTTTGCTTTGTTATTTGTCAAATTTTTAGTTTGATTATGTTTTTTGTAATAAAACGTATTTGCTTTTTTTGGAGGCAGTGGTATTCACAGGGTATATATAATATTGGAGATTTGTATAAAGATGGACAGTTTATGTCTTATGAGGAATTAACACATATGTTTAAATTGCAAGGTAAGAGAAATTTTTTGGAAATATCTCCAAATGAGACACTGCTTGACGTCTAAATTGAAGGAAGCCCTGAGAATTATATTTTAGGTTATATTAAAATGCCACGTAACTGCCACAATGCCTCTGTGTTTTATAAATTGTTTAACTATAGTTTAAGTGGTGAGTCGTTAAGTATTAAACTACTTTGGCAGCGGGATCTAAAAATAGAATATACAAATGAAAAATGGCTAAATATTTTATCAGACAGTGGTAAATATGTGAAGGAGGCCAGAAGTAAATTTATACAGTCCAAGGTGTTGCACAGATACTACCATACCAGGTTGCACAGAATGAAACTAATCCCAAATTGTTTGTGCTGGAAATGTAAATGTGAAATAGGGACATATTTACACTGTTTTGGGGAATGTTCTTTGGTTTCACCTTTTTTGGACTGATGTTTTAGAAGTCATAGGTGCCTGGTCTGGTACAGAAGTCCCTCAGACCCCAGAACTGTGTCTATTGGGAGACAGATCCCAAATGCTGAATGTTTCAAAAGGAATCTTCTCTGTCATTATGGTTGGACTAGTGACAGCATCCAGGATTATTTTAAGACATTGGAAAGCTACGGAGCGCCCTAAGACTAATGAATGGATTACATTAATGGTGGAAACAGCTGCCTACGAGGCAATGCTCAGCAGCCTGAAAGGGGACAAGGACACTGATTGGAACAGCTTTTGGGATACTGGATTTGGATTTCTGATTGACTCCAATTAAATGCAATTACTGGTCTATGTAATTGTAACAGTTTAACCAAAAATTCTTTGAACCATGGGTGGGTACCCTGAATGGGAAAGGGGACGTGCTGGGGGGGGGTGCACCAGCCTGTGTGTTTCCTTTTTTTTAATTTTTGCTTTGTACATGTTTATTTTTGTATGTTATAAAAGTTCTGAAAACAATAAATACTTTAATTACAAAAATGTATGTATTTTTACTGGTAAATAACTTCCAAAATATCTGAATTGTTGAAATGAAAAAAAAAATCGTGATAAAATCACGATCGAGATTTTGAAAAAAAAAAATCATGATATGAGTTTTTTTTTCCATATCTCCCACCCCTACTTCCAGTCATGATAATCTGTCGCACTGGTCGTTTTTGTTGGACGTAGCAACGATAATTAAGGGGGGGGACTGGGCGAAAGGTCAATTGGTTGATTTTTCTGTAAAGTGTCTTGAAATTACTTTGTTATGAACTGGCTCTTTCGAAATAAATAAACTTAAAATACAACTTAGTTTTGGCAGAACCTGAGATATCTAAATCATGGAAACAGAATAAAAATAAAATAAAAGTGTAGCTGCAAGTATTGAGGGCACAACACTCCATCTTGTCTCAAAGTTCCAACGGCTTCTAAATTTGAGAGCCTCAGGTGTACACTGCCTGTCCTAGAAAATTTTGATGATCACTGCCTGGTCTTATTAGAAGCTGAAACTTTAACAGAAAACCTGCCTACGAACCACGCAGCATTTCAATTTTTACCTTGATTTCCAAAGCTGCTCAATGGGTTTGACATAAAAAATGTGAAAGGGTTGTCATACCAAAAACAAGGTGGCTGTTGTTTATTTGTGACTAGTGTGATGTCCAATTCTTTATGCATAAATATTACAAAAAGACTGAAAAATCAGCTGATAATGGTGGAAACCGGTTGGTGGGTCATTGCTTTCATGTTTCCACACCTTCTTTTTTCTTTTATTTTACAAAGAGATACGAAACAATTAAAACAGGCTAATACATACAGTGGGGCAAAAAAGTATTTAGTCAGCCACCAATTGTGTAAGTTCTCCCACTTAAAAAGATCAGAGAGGCCTGTAATTTGGCCCATTCCTCCATGCAGATCTCCTTTAGAGCAGTGATGTTTTGGGGCTGACGCTGGGCAACACGGACTTTCAACTCCCTCCAGAGATTTTCTATGGGGTTGAGATCTGGAGACTGGCTAGGCCACTCCAGGACCTTGAAATGCTTCTTACGAAGCCACTCCTTCGTTGCCCGGGCGGTGTGTTTGGGATCATTGTCATGCTGAAAGACCCAGCCACGTCTCATTTTCAATGCCCTTGCTGATGGAAGGAGGTTTTCACTCAAAATCTTACGATACATGGCCCCATTCATTCTTTCCTTTACACGGATCAGTCGTTCTGGTCCCCTTGCAGAAAAACAGCCCCAAAGCATGATGTTTCCACCCCCATGCTTTACAGTAGGTATGGTGTTCTTTGGATCCAACTCAGCATTCTTTCCCCTCCAAACACGACAAGTTGAGTTTCTACCAAAAAGTTCTATTTTGGTTTCATCTGACCATATGATGTTCTCCCAATCCTCTTCTGGATCATCCAAATGCTCTCTAGCAAACCGCAGACGGGCCTGGACCTGTCCTGGCTTCAGCAGGGGGACACGTCTGGCACTGCAGGATTTGAGTCCCTGGCGGCGTAGTGTGTTACTGATGGTAGCCTTTGTTACTTTGGTCCCAGCTCTCTGCAGGTCATTCACTAGGTCCCTCCGTGTGGTTCTGGGATTTTTGCTCACCGTTCTTGTGATCATTTTGACCCCACGGGGTGAGATCTTGCGTGGAGCCCCAGATCGAGGGAGATTATCAGTGGTCTTGTATGTCTTCCATTTTCTAATAATTGCTCCCACAGTTGATTTCTTCACACCAAGCTGCTTACCTATTGCAGATTCAGTCTTCCCAGCCTGGTGAAGGTCTACAATTTTGTTTCTGGTGTCCTTTGACAGCTCTTTGGTCTTGGCCATAGTGGAGTTTGGAGCGTGACTGTTTGAGGTTGTGGACAGGTGTCTTTTATACTGATAACGAGTTCACACAGGTGCCATTAATACAGGTAACGAGTGGAGGACCGAGGAGCCTCTTAAAGAAGTTACAGGTCTGTGAAAGCCAGAAATCTTACTTGTTTGTAGGTGACCAAATACTTATTTTCCACCATAATTTGCAAATAAATTCTTTAAAAATAAGACAATGTGATTTTCTGGATTTTTTTTCCTCATTTTGTCTCTCATAGTTGAGGTATACCTATGATGAAAATTACAGGCCTCTCTGATCTTTTTAAGTGGGAGAACTTACACAATTGGTGGCTGACTAAATACTTTTTTGCCCCACTGTAATGAGCAGTTGAGACCACGCCTAGCAGGCTGCTGGCTAAAAGCTGTTAGCATAAACATGTATCTAACCAGGGGTATATTTCTCAAAGCAGGTTTAGTGGAAAACTTCGAGTTAGTTAACCCTGAGATGAGGATACTCTGGTTTTTCGGTTTCACAAAGCGAGTTTATTGTAACTCTGAGTCGGTTACCCGGGCAACACACTCCGTGAACATAAACTGCTCGCCAGCAGGTTTGTTTGACACAACTCAGAGTTTCTCCTGCTCTTAAGTTGAAGCCTGCTGTCTGAAATCAGTAACAGACACAGTGTGTCCATTTCTTGAGGAGCCTGTTGACTTGGAAGCGCAAATATTATGTAGAAATCTTTGTCAGGAGAGAAAGAGGATGATCAGCAGTGTTTGGAATGAAGCCATTTAAAGTGACGATGTTGCGCAACATGGTTGGATTTTCAGTAACAGAATAATCTAATAAATTAAAATTTCCAACATAACACCATTATCGTTAGTGAACGTAAAATACAGTGTGTTACTATGAATTAGAACTACGTAATGTGACTAAACACAGATTAAAATGGGTCTATGAAGGCTGAGTACGCAAAGGATTATGTTGGTCACTATAGCCTAGTGGTTAAAAATATACCTTTTGTTCAGAGGATGTGGGTTTGATCCTTGGCGCAGTTTTATTTGCATTGTGCCAGAAATTTTTTTTACAGTAATGCAGTCCATTAGTTTCTTAGTTAACTAATTACTTTTTTGTAGAGTAGTTCAGTTTCTAACTTCATTACTTTTTGGAACAAGTGAGTAACTATAACTAATTACTTTTTTAAAGTAACATTCCTAACACTGATGATCAGACCCAGAGTGGATGTTTTATCACCCTGATGAGTGTCTGTATGAGCCTTTCAACGATCATCTATAATTTATTTAAACAATATTCTCAGTTCATACGTACACTCACTGGCCACTTTATTAGGTACACCTGTCCAACTGCTCGTTAACACTTAATTTCTAATCAGCCAATCACATGGCGGCAACTCAGTGCATTTAGGCATGTACACATGGTCAAGACAATCTCCTGCAGTTCAAACCGAGCATCAGTATGGGGAAGAAAGGTAATTTGAGTGACTTTGAATGTGGCATGGTTGTTGGTGCCAGAATGGCTGGTCTGAGTATTTCAGAAACTGCTGATCTACTGGGATTTTCACGCACAACCATCTCTAGGGTTTACAGAGAATGGTCCGAAAAAGAAAAAATATCCAGTGAGTGGCAGTTCTGTGGGCGGAAATGCCTTGTTGATGCCAGAGGTCAGAGGAGAATGGCCAGACTGGTTCGAGCTGATAGAAAAGCAACAGTGACTCAAATAACCACTCGTTACAACCAAGGTAGGCAGAAGAGCATCTCTGAACGCACAGTACGTCGAACTTTGAGGCAGATGGGCTACAGCAGCAGAAGACCACGCCGGGTGCCACTCCTTTCAGCTAAGAACAGGAAACTGAGGCTACAATTTGCACAAGCTCATCGAAATTGGACAATAGAAGATTGGAAAAACGTTGCCTGGTCTGATGAGTCTCGATTTCTGCTGCGACATTCGGATGGTAGGGTCAGAATTTGGCGTCAACAACATGAAAGCATGGATCCATCCTGCCTTGTATCAACGGTTCAGGCTGCTGGTGGTGGTGTAATGGTGTGGGGAATATTTTCTTGGCACTCTTTGGGCCCCTTGGTACCAATTGAGCATCGTTACAACGCCACAGCCTACCTGAGTATTGTTGCTGACCATGTCCATCCCTTTATGACCACAATGTACCCAACTTCTGATGGCTACTTTCAGCAGGATAATGCGCCATGTCATAAAGCTGGAATCATCTCGGACTGGTTTCTTGAACATGACAATGAGTTCACTGTACTCAAATGGCCTCCACAGTCACCAGATCTCAATCCAATAGAGCATCTTTGGGATGTGGTGGAACGGGAGATTCGCATCATGGATGTGCAGCCGACAAATCTGCGCCAACTGTGTGATGCCATCATGTCAATATGGACCAAACTCTCTGAGGAATGCTTCCAGCACCTTGTTGAATCTATGCCACGAAGAATTGAGGCAGTTCTGAAGGCAGAAGGGGGTCCAACCCGTTACTAGCATGGTGTACCTAATAAAGTGGCCGGTGAGTGTATATGACCCATGATGGACATGCTGTCCACACCAAGACAATTCTGTGTATTTCCATGTCTACTTAGTGTCATAGCAAGTTGTTGGTTAATGCTGAATAATATTCCTACTGAGGTAAGCTGTGCTGTGGAGGTTGATGGCCCTCTTCCTCATTAATGGACCCCTTATCATTTCCATCATGTTCTGTTGAAGAGAAAGCAGCTGCAAGTTGGATTGGATCAACACTATTAACTAAAACCTGAAACTGAAATCTTTTTATCACCTGTTGGGTTGCACCTGTGTGCTCAAAAACAGAACATAAATGTTGAATGAGTGGAACATTCAACATCAAACATTTATTTTTTTCCTCTAATTAATACTCACACATTGACTAGACCAGTAATTTTCTGTCACACAATCTCTCTCTCTTTTGCTGTTGCTTTTTTTTAAAATGTGCTCATTTTTTTCACATGCAGTCATTAAAAGATCCAATTTTACTGGGAAGCAGTAGGGGGCGCTAACTTTTTGTCCACTGGTTGCCATGGTGAATCATGTTATCTGTGTTCCACTGATGAGGGCTTCTTATATCCTCATGCACAAGTGTAACTCAGTTTCACTTTGACTCAGAGTTGATTGAACTAATGCTTAACAGCTGTTCTGAAACCGAAAACTCTGAGTTTGACAACTGAGAGTTGGTCAACTTTGAGTTCAGGTTTTGATTTAGTTTGTTAAACCTGCTTTGTGAAATACACCCCAGAAGAGACTTGGTGCACTGTTGCCATGCGCAGTGGGGAACGAAACAGGAAGCCTTGCTCCCATACGCTAGTTTGTTAGCCACCAAATTCACATAAAGAATATTAATGAGTTGCAGCCCGAAGCCATACTTAGCCAGCCGAATCTTCATGCAGACAGATTGAAAGGTCTGTTAATCTAACCTAACGTATGTATATTACAGGTTAATACTTTAGAAATAACCACAAAGTCATGAAATTTGTGTGAAATTGCCTCTTTAAATGACTAATGATATGCTTCATATTTTCTGCTTTTGCAATGTGGCAAAACTGTTCACCTTGTTGGCCAACGTCTCTTGGCTTCTTTGTGCAGCTATAACTGCTTCCACTGTGAGTTTCAAATGAAAGTAACCCGATAGCAAATGGCTGATAACATTGTCTGCAAACACTAGAGTACGATAACAAAACTCAGCTTCATACAGGCTTGACATTTTATTTTGTGTACATGTATATACCACACCCAGGCGCACCTTGTCGTTGAGTCTGGAGAAGTCTGTGTATCTTCTAAAAACAACCCAGCTCTCATCCAGAGTTTTCCTGACCAGGATCTTATAAACCTGGAGCACAAAAAATTATAAGTGCAGAACAACCAGTCTTTTCATTTTGTAACACAGTAGCTCTACATTAAAACTGATAATCAGTATTCTGCCCTGATATTAGATTAATCAGTTTTCAGTTATCTTCAATCTTACCGTGAACTTGGCTCTCTCCTCCATGACCTCATACCCTAGCACTGTCGGGGTTATGGGCCTCTCTTCTGCTTGCTGGCTGCCAGCAGGATCTGATACCGAGCGAGGGCAGCTGGAGTACTCTAGAGTGGACTCCAGTGTCCCGTTCTCCCTGGCCCGTATGACAGGGCTCTGGAGGGGTGAAGGAGTCCGGCTGCAGCTGGTTCTGTCTTTGAAGTGGGACTGACGCTGAGAATCTAATCCTCTGCAGGCTCTTTCACATTCATCCCCACACACTCCAGCAAACAGAGACGAGGACTCAAAGATGCTTGAGACACTTCCAAGAGATGTAGCTCGCTGTTGCCGTCTTAGCTTATTTTTGCTGCCTGATAAAGATTTATCCATGGGAACTGGGACAGGCACAAAGGGTGAAGCCATGTTCCTAAGCTGTGTGCTCCTGCCCCTCCACTTCACCTGCCAACAAGGCTTTCACAGCAGCACTGGCCTCGGCTCGACACAGCAATGTGGTGTGATGATAGGATCTAGCTGTATTCTTCAGCTTTGAGTGGCTAACATTCCCTCTGAAGACCCTGTGCAAACAAGTACAAGATTAAAACAATCCATCAAAGGTGGTAAAGAGGATTTTGTAGCAAATTTAATGTCAAATTTACTTTTAAATTATTTTATCAACTTGTAGTGGTCTTGTACTTATGGTTTCCAAAAGAAAAAGTTATAAATATTAATAAATCATAGACCTGGTGGGGCTCGAAATAAAGTAGCCAATAGATAATGAACCCGTTTCGTTATCTATTGGCTACTAGATTGTCAATCACACTTCTGTACATACTACGTAGTTTGCTAAGGCCTCAGTACTACTGTGCACGGAAGCGCTGCAAAGCGGAGTGGAACCGAGGACGCTTCCATTAAGCACCCTTGTTAATCTATGTGGTGTAGTTCACATCAGACATGGAGCGCTGTTAAGTTATCATTTTTTGGGTGAGTGTTCCGCGTCAATTCTAGTAGGAAATCACATCAAGACACACGAGACAATCCGGTCAAAAACAATAGCAAATCTTCAAAATAAAATACCGCAATTGACAAATGCGATCATAATTGTGTATCTAAACAGACTACAGAGATGCAAATAAACACAACACACACAGCTCAACAGAGTGTGCTGACTACGTTAAAGGGGATAGGGTTTTTGGGTGTCTAAACAAACGAAAGAGTAAGAGAAAGAGTTGAAGACAAGATGAAAGATGTCAAAGAAATTGCTCTGAATGAACAGATGAGCAGAAACTCTTGTGCATCAGCGCGGAGAAAGACGCATCTCACATGAACTGGGGAAAAGCTGCAGTGTGCAGTGCATCAGGCTTCAGTGATCCACGCTAGCTAGCATTTCAGCACTAACAGCACTTGTATTGAGTAACAATAAACAGCCTTTTACCATTAATGACTCCGAGATGTTTGAAGAAACAAAGTTGTAGTAGTTCCACAAAAAACTCCAGCAATGCTGATAGAAAGCACAACTACACAATTCATAATTCACGAAGGTGTTTCTTCCATTGAGGGAAGAGGAGGAAGAGGGAGGGAGGGGGGGCTACAACACATGCGCACTACTCGAAAAACAACCGTTGAGCTTCTCATTCAGAGCAAAATCCTCTTTACCACCTTTAATATTATCAGTAAACCATATCATGAGCTAAAGAAGTCACTAAACTGATAGACCACCCAAAAAACTGACATACAGTAACAAACTGTATGAGCATATCAATTATGTTCCATCTAGAGTGCCATTTATTATTCATGAATAAAATCTAGAAGAGAAAAACAGCAAATAACATTTAGATTTAAAATCTGTCCCAATAACAACAGTAAAAAGGACTGACCCATGATGCTTCAGTTTATGATAAACAAAAAGGTTAGTTTTATTAAGTAAATAAAAACACACACTGGAATCCAGGGATGGACTGGCCATTGGGATTACCGGGAGGTTTCCCGGTGGCCTGGTAGCCGAACTGGCCCACTGCCAATTGAGCCGACGGTCAGGTGGAGTTTGATTCTTAAATAAACAATCCGCTGTGAGGCTCATTAGACCATCTGCCCCGATGATGCTCACTGAGATGCAGCAGGAGAGCGTGAGACCACGATCACGCCCCCCCATTCCCACACCTTTCACTCTGAAATGAAGTAAGATGGCCCAAGTAATGGTGCATTTACACCGGCCACCAGCGTCACAAGCATCAACGCTCACAACGCTTCAAGTTGGACGCTTGAAAGTTGAAGCTTTTAACACCTGCCAGTTAAGGTGGTGGTGCTCGTAACGCTCGTCAGTTGATAACTTACCCGAGACTCCGAGCTCTTCAGCGATCTTTATCCAAGCAAATTCCTTTACATTCCTGTCTCTATACATATATGAAGAAGGGTCATAAAGTTCCATGCGATTACAGACGACTATGATTAATTTATCTTGCATTTTGGATATAAATTTTCTGCTCCCGCTTGTTCCAGGTTACGTGCAATGACGTCTATACGTCATGGGACGGTCTGATTGATTGACATGCTGCTTCAAGAGCGTTATGAGCATCAAAAGTTCAGCAAGCTGAACTTTCTGCGTTTCGAGCTTTTCAAGCGTTTCAAGCGTCAATGGCTGACATGCTCGAAAAGCTTGAAAAGTTGACGCTCATAATGCTCACAAAGCGCCGCAGAGCCGTTGACACCCGTCTGACGCCCTTCCACCATCGACTTTACATTGAATCTGATGTTCTGATGTTGACGGTTGGGGCTGGTGTGAACGCACCATTAGAGGAAAGATGGACCAGAGCGGGAGAGGATCAAACTTAGGTAAAGTTAGAAAAATATTCGCAGATTAGGCTATTCCGGCTCAATAACTTATCAGCGGAGCATTGCTTTTACAGAACCGACACCTCAGAGCAATCACAGCAAGGTAGACTGCGAGCTATAATCATGTTTTCTTCAAAACGAGCCATTTTCCGCGCTGGGAGACTTTCATCAGCCTCCATGCAGCCTGCTTGTGTGTGAAGGCGCAGGGACCGTCTACAAATTGCAACACTAAAAAAATATGACAGAGAAATATTCAATTGCTTCATCTAGGACTGGTGTTAGGGATGTGCGGATCGATACTAAAAGATTAATAACTCTGATTCCAGCTTTTTATGTTTTGGAATCGATTATCTTATTAAAATACCGATATTTTAGTCATTTTAAGTCAATATGTAGTTTGTCATTAACTGGAAAATTGCATAAATCATGCTCAGTTGGTGGAACTACTTTTTCTTCCGCCTAGCAAAGTGCGTGACGTTACAGTATAAAAGCAGAAGGACGTAGAGCGGCGATGCTCACCTGTTGCTGTGGTGCATTTGCTGTCAGCTAGAATAAAATTTCCTGTATCATGAAAAATCAACTTTTTGGAGCTTTTAACCATGTTGTGATGCCATTTCTTTATTTAAAAGACCTCCAGAGTGGTTTTTGGCTTAATTCGTACATTCCAGAGTAATCCTCCTGAAACCTGCGCTCTGAGCAGCTGCTTTACTTGCTCATGTAAAACGGCTGAATTGAGCCCCTTTACGTCACAGTAGCTACGTTTACATGGGCACATTTAATCGGAATAAACGCCCAATCGGAAAAAAAAATACGTCATGTAAACATGTCAATCAGAATGTTTTGATCCAATGCAGCCTGATCAGAGCAAAATTTCCTTCCGATCGAGAGGGATGGTTTTGTCCGATCTTCATTCGGATAGACGTGCATGTATACACCCATTTGGAAAGAAAGGGTGCCCCTTTAGTTGGTACGAGGCAAGCTGCGAGAGTCCGAAACAATTTGTCAGGAGCTCATCACGGCAGATGTCTAACCTACAGCCCAGAGTTCCCAAACTTCAACCTCCTGTTGATCTTTATTAGCATGAGCTGCTAATAAAGACTTATCAACTCGACCCTGCTAATCACATATCAGTATGACTCCAGCTTTACAGCTGAGCTCCACGTCACCGCAGCCCGTCCCACCACTGGATAAAAGACACAGTCACTCACCCTGCCAGCGCTCAGTCATACGTCCCGTTTGCCACGAGCTCCTGTTAGCCTCCGTGCTGCAGTTTAACCGCCTCAGACCTGTCCCGGTCGATCTCTCTCTCTCTCTGTCTGCCTCGTTCTTGGCTGCTGGTCTCTCAGTCAGCGACTACGGTCGCTGCCTCCAGAAACTTGCTCCTCGCCTACGATCTGTCTCACTTCACCCGTCCGATCCCAGTCTTGGTGTCATCTCCCGGGTCGGATCGCATCCAGTCGCAAGTGGACTGTCCTTCCCTCCAGACGCTCCTCACCACCGAGCGTCCTCTGACAAATTAGCACCTCCATTTCGTTGTAATTCCTTCTAAAAATTTCTCGTCGAAAATGTGCATTTGGCTGCGAGAGTTACAGAAGTTTATTTAGTGTTTCTAAACAGCCCAATCGCACTCACATTTGGGAGGCGGGATTTTAGGTAAACCGAGCGTTTTTACTTCCTGGTCACAGAATAACTCGAGTTATATATATAACTCAAGTTATATTTCAAGTCAAGTCAAGTCAACTTTATTTATATAGCGCTTTAAGAACAGCGGCAGCAGATACAAAGCGCTGAACAAAGTTAAACAGATAAAAACACCACAAAAGAATGTGAAACATTAAACATACACTCACCAGCCACTTTATTAGGTACACCTGTCCAACTGCTCGTTAACACTTAATTTCTAATCAGCCAATCACATGGCGGCAACTCAGTGCATTTAGGCATGTACACATGGTCAAGACAATCTCCTGCAGTTCAAACCGAACATCAGTATGGGGAAGAAAGGTGATTTGAGTGATTTTGAACGTGGCATGGTTGTTGGTGCCAGAATGGCTGGTCTGAGTATTTCAGAAACTTCTGATCTACTGGGATTTTCACGCACAGCCATCTCTAGGGTTTACAGAGAATGGTCCGAAAAAGAAAAAATATCCAGTGAGCGGCAGTTCTGTGGGCGGAAATGCCTTGTTGATGCCAGAGGTCAGAGGAGAATGGCCAGACTGGTTCGAGCTGATAGAAAGGCAACAGTGACTTAAATAACCACTCGTTACAACCAAGGTAGGCAGAAGAGCATCTCTGAACGCACAGTACGTCGAACCTGTTGAGTTGAGAGGGAGAACCGTCACTCCAGGGTGGATGACAGGACCCTGTGCACGTCCCTCTCCCCAGCCAGAGTGCCTCCAAACAGGCTAAAAGCTCTCTAAAATGAACGGGTCTGCTCTGGAGCTCCAGGGACCGCCCTGGTGGGATTTTTACCCCGTTTGGGCTGCTTTACTGGGCATGGAGGCTGGATGTTCTCCCCTCCTGCTCTGGAGCTCAAGGGACCGCCCTGGTGGGATTTTCCGCCTGTTTGAGCTGCTTTACTGGGCATGGAGGCTGGATGTTCTCCCCTCCTGCTCTGGAGCTCCAGGGACCCATGAAAGCCGGTTATACAGCCCCAAAGCTAACCCTAAGCCCCCATATTGTTTTCAAAATCCCCGACAGGGCGGTCTCTGGAGCTCCAGAGCAGGAGGGGAGAACATCCAGCCTCCATGCCCAAGAGACAACAGCCCAAACGGGGTAAAAAAATCCCGCCAGAGCATACCTGTTCATTTTAGAGAGGTTTTAGCCTGTTTGGAGGCACTCTGGCTGGGGAGAGGGACATGCACAGGGTCCTTTCATCCACCCTGGAGAGACGGTTCTCCCTCTCCTCTCAACAGTTGCAAGGGGAGCTTGAGCTCCAGATTTTACAATAATGTTTTGCTGTTGCTTTGTATTGTACAGAAACTTTCGATTAAAATAAATTACGACGGCAGCTGGTTCTATGTCTGGTTCTTCTTCCACCACTAGCAGGAAGCTGCCGCTGGTTCTTTCGGTGGGCAATGACTATGGGGCGTGGAAGCTGCCAGTTTTAAGCTAACCGAGTGCGATCTCGAACCTCACGTCACCACCTCAACGTCTGACATGGCAATGGGATTTTGCATGGGCTGCAGACGTTAGATGGGCGGTGACGTGGCGGCGACGTTATGAAGTGAACGTCTACTGGCGGCGACGTCGCGGCGGCGTACTTCAAAATAGCGTGTCAAATTCATACAAATTATGAACGTCTCTCACCTGACGTCGTCTCACGTACGTGTATAAGCTTACGCCGCCTCAAAGTTTCTCACCTGCCGTCGCCTCTCGTAGGCTACGTGTATAAGCTTACGCCGCCTCAAAGTTTCTCACCTGACGTCGCCTCAAGAGCGTTTGTCATTATTGAACCTGGTAGCAGATGGAGTGACTGTTTACAGTGAAGAAATCTATTACATTTCTTAAAACCACCAATTACTACAGATATTGAATAGCTTTGTCTGGACAGTGCTTGCCAACCCAATGACTTGTGTTGGCAGTTTACAATTAAAAATTGCAAACGGCTAAAGAATGCAAGTAAACTTCAGTTTTAAGAAGAAGACAAAATAGACCATCATGGTGTGGATGCACAAAGTTCTACCTTTGTGTGCTATAAAACAGCCAACAGAAAATTGACGTTTTTGGTACAAAATTATTGTTTATGCAAGAATCTAAAAATTTTGAAGAATTTTTTTACCTAGTAGGCTATCTTAGCTATTACTTTTGTTATTGCTGTAATTACTTTTAACAATAAGAATATAATATAATACACGTAGTGTTAAGAGAGTTGAAAGTAAGAGAAATTGAACTTTCAACCTCATGCTTTGTAGAGAAACAGCAACCCGAGGCCACAGAGATACAAGAGAGCTGAAAGCAAATACATATCCACCAGTGGAGTAATTTAAACCGTTACCAAATGGTAAATAAATGAAACAGTTTAATAGTTAGAAATGCCTAAAGTCGTAAGAAGAATCTCCTGTTTGTACTACATAAGATTTTATTATTTGAATGGCTGAAGTGGCACAAACGGTGTAGGAGGAGTTGACTATCACGACTGTGGCAGCCATAGACATACAGCGCTATCCAGGCGTTTGGGGGGAGGCAGCGCTATCCAGGCGTTTGGGGGGAGGCAGCGTTATCCAGGCGTTGGGGGGAGGCGGCGTTATCCAGGCGTTGAGGGGAGGGGGCGTTATCCAGGCGTTGGTGAGCTTATCAAACGTACACGTTACACGACAGTCTCCTTAGGCAGGGAATCCGTGGCAGCTTCCATGCCCCATAGATGACTGATATAAAATGACCGATATAAAATGACCAATCACATGAGGATCACACCAGGCCTTAGTCTCCTCCTCCAAACAGTCATAATTACTTTCCTTTCGAGCGCACAGCCTCTTCTGGTTTGCCTTCATGCTCGTATGAGAGCTTCATGAACAGGCGCCTGTATGGAGATCCACACGTGCGTTTCATGAATACTCGTGTAATGAATCATACGTGGGCGTGTGGGGTGAATTCACGCGCGTGCTGTGGATTGCACGCGCGCACGGTTAAATACGCGTGCGCACTGCAGAAAATCACGCTTAGAGTTTTTGACTGAAATTTAATTCCATACATTAGTCTCAGGATTATGTGAACAATTGTGCGAGCTATTTTATTTAATTTACTACTAGACTACTGCCGTAGAC
This sequence comes from Pachypanchax playfairii, assembly GCA_006937955.1. Taxonomy (NCBI): domain Eukaryota; kingdom Metazoa; phylum Chordata; class Actinopteri; order Cyprinodontiformes; family Aplocheilidae; genus Pachypanchax; species Pachypanchax playfairii. The sequence continues at coordinate 58,999 of SSNP01000140.1, forward strand.
TGAATTTCAGTTTATGCGATTTGAGTATAAGTTATTGCAAGAGACCAAAAATATTTATTTCGTAAGGGAAACAAACAGAAAAAGCTGTGTGTAGATACATATGTAGCTTTTGTTTTATTATTTTACACTCTTACATAAATAGGCATCCAACTGAACTCACTCTTGGCGTTTTGTAATAATTGGGTGGTGGTGGCCTGGGATGACGTCAACATTCCCGACCTGAATTATTGTCTCAGTCCGCCCCTGTTGGAATCGATTTAACCTGACAATTTGAAGTCAACAGCTACCTAACCTGTTTATTAATTCATCATGGGTGGAGAACATGAGAACAGTCCCTGTGTAGCTGCAGGACTACGAATAAGACTCGAACACGTGGTTTAACTGTATCTTAAACGCAAGTAGAAAAAGAAAAAGAAAAACAAATATGTACATTCAAGCTTACAGTATTTACGTGCTCTTGAGCAGCTTGTGTATTTATTTCGGAGGAAACGTTACCGTGATAGAACCGGATGTATACTCAAAATAAGGCAACCTTAGTCTGTTCTGCTTCTTAAAATATGTACAAACAGCAACCTTTAGTTAATGCTGAACCTATATTTAGATGTTTACATACGACTGTAAATCTAACTTGATTTTATGAACGTACAGATTTGATTGTAGCAGCGTACAGCAGCTCACATTGATATAAACGTGCTGCAGTAACTCGACGGTGACTGATCAGAGTCCCATGATAGCAGCTACACACCGAACTATGTAGCATTTTTCCATTTAATGAAAAATACTTCATGGTGCAGGTCTGTCAGGGATACACGACATAAGGCGGAACAACAATCACACTGTCAGGATTAAAAACAAGCCGGGGCGCTAACGGTAAGATCTGCATGAGTGAGCAAAAGCTCATGACGCGTGATTGAAGGGACTTACCTTAAAAGTCCAAATGTCCTTCCGTTTATTTGAAGTTCATTATTCATACAGTTAAATACCAATGTCTGAGTGTTCGGTTCTTCTTCTTTCTTTTGTTTAAATGTCGGATGGCAACCAACTTAAGGTGCATTTCCGCCACCTACTGTGTAGGAGTGTGAGTCGGAGTGGGGTTCCCCATTTAAAAAAAAATAAAAAACGATATTCTACTAATTAATATGGAAGCCTATTCCCGCCACTCTAAAGAAAAAAGAAAAACATAACTCATAATTATGAGATAGCTAAGTCATAATGACGAGATACTAAGTCATAATTATGAGATACTAAGTCATAATTATAAGATAGTAAGTCATAATTATGAGAGAGTAAGTCATAATTATGAGATAGCTAAGTCATAATTATGAGATACTAAGTCATAATTATGACTTACTGGCATTATTTTTTGATCTCTATTATTCATTTCCATCCTTGTCATCTTACCCACTTTTTTCCTGAATATGAAATAAATGTCTTCCCTTTTCTCCTCCTACCCACATTTCCTGCCATTCACTTATCATCTGCTTCTTAATTATTGCTTTCAGTTCCTTCACACTAATTGGAATCTCCTCTCTTGAATTTAGTTTTAAACCTTGTTTTGCCATAAAATCTGCTATTTCATTTCCCTCAACTCCTCTGTGTGCTGGAACCCACATAAATCTTATTTCTGTTTCCAATTTACTCAATCTAAATAAGCATTCAAATATTTCTAACAGAATATCTGGTCTACTATCAGTTGACATTAATTTAATTGACATTAGTGCAGAAAGAGAATCTATACATATTATACCCTTTTTAATTCTATGCTGTTCTATCCATAATAAACTAAATGAGATTGCTAACATTTCCTCTGTAAAACTGATAAACTATCAGATGTTCTTATTTTTGTATACTTTTCTAATATTGGTATACAAAATGAGAAACCTGTGTTCTCCTTTTCTGGGTTTTTTAATCCGTCAGTAAATATTGGAATTAATGTTTTATGTATACTATCTAATCTTTTAACTATAATATTATCCCAGTTTCCTTTACCTTTATTCTCTTCCATTTTGATCTTAATATAAAAATCAATATTAACATGAGGAAACACCCACTTTGGAGAGACTGAATATATACATTTCTTCATAAATGTTTTCTCATTTAGTTAAATTTTTTCTGCTAATCTATTTGCTTTGCTAATCATACTCTCACATTTCTCATTTCCATTATCCCACCATAAATACATTTCTTTATCAACGAAATGTTCTTTTTCTGTACATCATTGTACACTTGCCCAATAACTTAACAACATTTGTTTAAATCTCAAACTTATCAGCATTTCTCCCATTTCCACTTGCAGATATGCTACTGGTGTTGATTTCACTGCTCCACAACATGATCTTAATGCCTGATTTTGGACATTCTCTACCTTTTTTTAATAACATTTTACCAGCTGAACTATACATAATACAACCATAATCTATCACTGACCTAATCGTTGTCATATAAATTTGCTTCAATGCCTGTGCACTAGCCCCCTAATCAGTTCCTTTCAAAAATGTATTACTTTTTTACATCTGTCTTCAATTTTGTTTATATTCTCCTTCCAGATTAATTTAGAATTAAAAATAACTCCCAAATATTTAAAACTCTTTACTTGTTCTAAATATTCTCCATATAATTTAATATTAATCACTACATTCCTCTTTCTAGCAAACACCATACTTTTTGTTTTATCTGTACTGAAACTTGAAACCCCAATCATTCTTGCAATTTCTTCTGTACATGTTGAATATTTCTTCCCCTTTTCCATATTGCTCCATCATCAGCAAATAGTGCTTTCCCAAATTCATAACCTATATTTTCAAAAAAATTATTTATCATAATAGAAAAAAGTGCTGGGCTAATTATACTTCCTTGAGCAGTTCCATTCTCAACTAAATATTTATGGTACATTTTATCCTCTACTTTCACTTGAATATATCTATAAAATTTTAAAAAAAAATTACCCACTCATATATTCTTTCTTGAAGTCCTAACCAATTTAATTTAATTAATAGTCCCTCTTTCCAAACCATATCATATGCTTTTTCAATATCAAAAAATACCATTCCTAAGCTTTCTTTATTCAATTGTGCTTTCCTAATTTTATTTTCCAAATAAACTATTGGATCCATTGTCCCCCTACCTTTCCTAAATCCACGCTGATATTTTGTTATTAAATTTCTACTTTCCAAATAATAATTTAGTCTCTCAGTAATCATCCTTTCCATTATTTTTTCTAAATGAGAAGTAAGAGCTCCTGGTCTATAGTTTGGTCTACTAGAATCTTTTCCTGATTTTATTATTGGTATTATTACGGCTACTTTCCAATTATTTGGTATTTGCCCCTCCTCCCATACTTTATTATACAATTCCAATAGCTTGATCTTCATTTTATTCTTTAAGTGTTTAAGCAATCCATGGAGCTGTTGTTTTACATTTCCCCAATGCTTGCTTGTCATGTTTTTTAAAGGTTTGTTCAAACTCCAAGTTTTACCCAGACTCCAAACACACACACAGGACCAGGAAATCAGATGCAGTGATTTAATATTTACAGTGAAAAAGGTACAACAGTTCGAAATGTGCAAGCTACTGGCAGGAAAACCGGAATGGGTACCGGGCTCGGGTGGAGTCCTGGCAATGGAGGAGAGACAGGTTAGATACAGGTCCTTCCAGAGTAGATATGAAATGCTGCGGTGTGCTGTGCTGGGAGTGTGCTCAATGAACTCACGGATGGAACGGTGCTAGAGAGGTAGAGGAAGGGTCCAGGGAACCAGCAGCGGTGGTGGTGATCCGGAGGCAGAGAGTGTGAGACTAGATCCAGTGTGAGTAGATAAATCCACGGAAGACGTTGAGGCAGGGGTGACAGCAGACGGCTCTTCCGGGGCAGGTGTGGATTCCAGAGGGGACCAGAGACAGACAGGGAAGCCAGGCAGGGGAGACGGTCGTGGAACGCACGACCTTAGGAACCCGTGACAAAAGAGTCCTCCTGACGGCGCGGCGGACGGCCAGCGCAGAGGCACTCAGACTTGGAGGAGCGCTCCAGGCAACGGGACTAAGAGAGGGGAAGGAGAAGGCAGGTTAGAACGCTAACACTTTAAATGCAGTCAAACTCACAAGCTCAGGCCAAACGTTACCACATAAAGGTTGTGGAACAAACTGGCGTCTGTCTCTTCTTCTTCTTTCTTGTTTTATGGCGGGTGGCAACCGACTCATCGGTGCAATTCCGCCACCACTGCATGGGAGTGTGAGTCGGAATGTGGAGTACCTACTTTATTTACAGTGGGGCAAAAAAGTATTTAGTCAGCCACCAATTGTGTAAGTTCTCCCACTTAAAAAGATCAGAGAGGCCTGTAATTTTCATCATAGGTATACCTCAACTATGAGAGACAAAATGAGGAAAAAAAATCCAGAAAATCACATTGTCTGATTTTTAAAGAATTTATTTGCAAATTATGGTGGAAAATAAGTATTTGGTCACCGACAAACAAGTAAGATTTCTGGCTTTCACAGACCTGTAACTTCTTTAAGAGGCTCCTCGGTCCTCCACTCGTTACCTGTATTAATGGCACCTGTGTGAACTCGTTATCAGTATAAAAGACACCTGTCCACAACCTCAAACAGTCACGCTCCAAACTCCACTATGGCCAAGACCAAAGAGCTGTCAAAGGACACCAGAAACAAAATTGTAGACCTTCACCAGGCTGGGAAGACTGAATCTGCAATAGGTAAGCAGCTTGGTGTGAAGAAATCAACTGTGGGAGCAATTATTAGAAAATGGAAGACATACAAGACCACTGATAATCTCCCTCGATCTGGGGCTCCACGCAAGATCTCACCCCGTGGGGTCAAAATGATCACAAGAACGGTGAGCAAAAATCCCAGAACCACACGGAGGGACCTGTGAATGACCTGCAGAGAGCTGGGACCAAAGTAACAAAGGCTATCATCAGTAACACACTACGCCGCCAGGGACTCAAATCCTGCAGTGCCAGACGTGTCCCCCTGCTGAAGCCAGGACACGTCCAGGCCCATCTGCGGTTTGCTAGATAGAATTTGGATGATCCAGAAGAGGATTGGGAGAACATCATATGTTCAGATGAAACCAAAATAGAACTTTTTGGTAGAAACTCAACTTGTCGTGTTTGGAGGGGAAAGAATGCTGAGTTGGATCCAAAGAACACCATACCTACTGTAAAGCATGGGGGTGGAAACATCATGCTTTGGGGCTGTTTTTCTGCAAGGGGACCAGGACGACTGATTCGTGTAAAGGAAAGAATGAATGGGGCCATGTATCGTAAGATTTTGAGTGAAAACCTCCTTCCATCAGCAAGGGCATTGAAAATGAGACGTGGCTGGGTCTTTCAGCATGACAATGATCCCAAACACACCGCCCGGGCAACGACGGAGTGGCTTCGTAAGAAGCATTTCAAGGTCCTGGAGTGGCCTAGCCAGTCTCCAGATCTCAACCCCATAGAAAATCTCTGGAGGGAGTTGAAAGTCCGTGTTGCCCAGCGTCAGCCCCAAAACATCACTGCTCTAGAGGAGATCTGCATGGAGGAATGGGCCAAAATACCAGCAACAGTGTGTGAAAACCTTGTGAAGACTTACAGAAAACGTTTGACCTCTGTCATTGCCAACAAAGGCTATATAACAAAGTATTGAGATTAACTTTTGTTATTGACCAAATACTTATTTTCCACCATAATTTGCAAATAAATTCTTTAAAAATCAGACAATGTGATTTTCTGGATTTTTTTTCCTCATTTTGTCTCTCATAGTTGAGGTATACCTATGATGAAAATTACAGGCCTCTCTGATCTTTTTAAGTGGGAGAACTTACACAATTGGTGGCTGACTAAATACTTTTTTGCCCCACTGTATACCCCTTACTAAATTCTATTTATTACCCCACTTTTACTTAAAAATTCTAACACTAACCTATACACCCCTATTCCCCCACTTAATAACTGTTTTAAACTAAACTCCCTATATCCCCTACCTTTTAACTTATCTTCTAACATTTTCCTATTCCTTGAATATTTCCTACATTTACATAATACATGTTCAACTGTTTCTTTATCCTCCCCACACTCACACATTCCTGAACCGTGTTTTCCTATTTTCCATAAATTATAATTTAACCCTGTATGCGCCATTCTCATTCTAGAGATTACTACTTGATCCTTATTCTTCATTTGCATCTTTTCCATTCCACCTACCCTACTCTTGATGCTATATAACTGTCTTCCCTTCCCTCATCCATTTTTCCTGCCATTCTTCCATAATTTGTTTTTTTATTATTGCCTTCATTTCATTCCTACTATATGGTATCTCTATTATTAAATTTGATTTTATTGCTTGCTTTGCATAATAATCTGCCATTTCATTTCCTTCAACCCCCCTATGAGCTGGCATCCACATAAACCTAACTTCTCTATTTATCATACTTAATCTAAATAAACATTCATATATTTCCATTAATATATCATATCCTATCTCTCCTGACATTGATTTAATTGCTAATAACGCTGACATTGAATCTGAACATATTATCCCTTTTTAAATTCCATTTTGTTCCAACCACTGTAAACTAAAAGATATTGCTAACAATTCTACCATGAATATTGACAGATCATTCGCTATTCTCTTATTAAAATATTTATTTATTTCTGGTATCCATAAGGAAAATCCAGTCCTTCCTGTCCATAACTTTTTTGAACCATCTGTGAATACTGGTACATATGACTTATATTGCCCATCTAATCTATTCCCTACAATGTTATCCCAATAACCCCTACCTTCCCTCCTACCCATTTCATTCTGAATATATAAATCTATTACAACTGTTGGAAAAAACCAATAAGGTGTTACTGACCATTAAAAACTTCTTAAAGGGGTTATGACATCAAAATGCACTTTTTTGAGTTTTTTGGGGTATATCATGATGTGTTGTGCACTGATGAGGCCGTGTGAATGTCCAAAGCGAGTATCAAAGTTCCCGTTTGTGGGCGGTCCACTTTGTTTCATATTTAAATAACCGTTAAATCGGAAAGCACCATTTTTTCCTACGTGGCATTTCATCCTACGTATTTCATAGCGTCCAATAAAAGTGCACAGTGAAGTAAACAGTCCAACCCCCCACCCCCCCAACCCACCCCCAGCCCATACACCGGTAGCTGCGTTGCGCTAGCTTGTGCTGCTGCTCTTGAGAAGAGATGACTACGCAAACGGGGACATGTTGTGTCCAAGGATGCTCAACCCATGCTGGAAGTTTCCACTCACTCCCGAAGGATGAAAAAACTAGAGAAGAGTGGCTGAAGTTCATTTATGGAGAAGTGCCACGCAGTTATAACCTCAATTAGAAAATATGTTCAGCTCACTTCACGGAGGACTGCTTCCATAACTTGGGTGAATTCAAGTTGGGATTGTCAAAGAAACTGATTTTAATTAAAAATTCTTTACCAACCCTGAAGGAGGCGACCACATCGTCAATACCCGTAAGTTTATTTATTTAATAAAATGCTGCCTGGCCTGATAAACGTTTGTTCGTGGTCTGAAGAGTTCATGATGCTAGCATGTGATAGCCGCTCTAGCAACAATGTCCGTGAGCAACAGGTTTATCATACCATATTGTGAATCTATTTTCATTGATAACATCTGACAGCACTGTTTATTGGCTCATGTGATTAGTTGAGTTTTATGTGTTCACTCCTCCGTCTTCCTCAGAAGACGTTTCAGGCTCAAACATATACGGTTGTAAACGTCCACTCGCCATGTTACTGGACTGTTGACGGAGCCGAGAAGAAAGGCTTGCTGCGGGCAATGGTTGTAGCCAATCAGAGCGAAGTCAGCCAGGGAGACCCACATATCATTAATGAAAGGAACCGTGTTGCTGAGAAGAGGATTCTGACCTGCCCGTACACCCCCGCCGTGTTAGTTTTTTAATCAAATTCTTTTGTGAGTTGACATATGCGGGCATATCTACTACATGAAATAGCTTTACGCCAGTTTAAACAGTGATGTCATCACACCTTTAACTACTTTCCTCTCATTCAATTTACATTCCTCCGGCAACCTACTAGCTTCCTGAATCATACTCTCATTTGTTGTATCTTCCTGTCCCCCTCCTACTCTCATCTCTCCCTTTACCAACTGCTCATCCTCCGCACATCCTTGTACATTAACCCAATAATTCAATTTTAATAACTTAAACCTTGGCTTCAAAGGCATCTCACCCATTTCTACTTGCACTGCAACCGTTGGTGTTGTCCTAAATGCTCCACAACATATTCTTAATGCCTGACTCTGTATAATTAAAATTTTCTTTATTAAAGTCTTACTTGCTAAACTATACAATATACTACCATAGTCTATGATTGACCTGACCATAGCTGTATAAATTTGTTTCAGTGCTTCCATGCTGGCTCCCCATTCATTTCCCCTTAAACACCTCATTACACTAATCACCTTTTTACACCTTTCAAATCAAATCAAATCAAATCAAATCAAATCAAATCAAATCAAAAATACTTTATTAATCCCCGAAGGGAAATTAAGTGTTGTTGTAGCTCAGTTCTTCTTCAATGAACTCAAGGTTCTAGCTGTGGACAGGAAGGAACTCGCGGTCTGTGCTGCAGCGGATTATGAAGAATCTTCTGACTGAAGACACTCTGTTGTTGAGTTACTGTGTTCTGAAGAGGATGATGAGGGTTTTCCATCATGTTCTTCATCCTCCTTTGGACAATCAACTCAAGAGATTTCAGTTCAGTCTCCAGGACAGAATCAGTCCCCCTTATCCATCCGTTCAGCCTCTTCATGTCACTTGCTCTGATGCTGCTTCCCCAACAGGTAACTGCAGATGTGATCAGCTGACAAACTCTTCTTCTTTTTTCGCTCCTCTTCAAATCTCTGTCTGTCCGTATTTTTTTGAAAGCCAGACAGAGACACACTGGAGTCCGGGATATGCTCCTTTAGCCATGTCTCAGTAAAACACATGATGCTGCATTCCCAATACTCTGGCTAGGTCTTCAACAAAGTTTCAAGTTCATCCATTTCCAGAATAGCGCTACAACTGGTGGCAGCTTGTTGGAGTAGCTCTGTGACTTAGCTAGCACTTGCTAGCATTTTTTTGTTCTTTTTGAGTATTTCTTGCTAGTTTTTTTCTTCTGGAAATATTTTCTAAATACTTTCCTTCTGATTTGGGTGCTGTGCTGATTAAGTTTTTTGCTTGATTTGTCACTTTTTTGCCACTTGTTATGGTGAGTAACCATGGCAACAAGAGACTTGTTTACAAGAAAGAGCAGCTAACTGACATTTTTAAGACTGAAATAATCCTGAAATTGGAACTCTGGATCCCTGAGGAGCTCAAAAGAAGAAGATGTTGATGCAGAGCAGGAGCAGAGTGAAGAGAGAGGAAGAGGAAGTTTAAACCTTCACTTCCATCAGTCATATTGACAAATGTGAGATCTCTTTGCTAACAAAATGGATGAACTTGAATCTCTGTTGAAGACCCAGTCAGAGTATCAGGAATGCAGCATCATGTGTTTTACTGAGACATGGCTAAAGGAACATATCCTGAACTCCAGTGTGTCTCTGCCTGGCTTTCAAACAATATGAGCAGACAGAGATTTGAAGAGGAGCTGCAAAAGAAGAGGAGTTTGTCAGCTGATCACATCTGCAGTCACCTGTTGGGGAAGCAGCATCAGAGCAAGTGACATGAAGAGGCTGAACAGATGGATAAGGAGGACAGATTCTGTCCTGGAGACTGAACTGGAGTCTCTTGAGTTGATTGTCCAAAGGAGGATGAAGAACATGATGGAAAACCCTCATCGTCCTCTTCAGAACACAGTAACTCAGCAACAGAGTGTCTTCAGTCAGAAGATTCTTCATAATCCGCTGCAGCACAGACCGCTACAGGAGATCCTTCCTGTCCACAGCTAGAACTCTCTATGGCTCCTTGAAAAAGAACTGAGCTACAACAACACTTGAATTTCCCTTCGGGGATTAATAAAGTATTTTTGATTTGATTGATTTGACTTTGTTCGCAAAGAGATCTCACATTTGTCAATATGACTGATGGAAGTGAAGGTTTAAACTTCCTCTTTCTCTCTCTTCACTTTGCTCCTGCTCTGCAGCCACGTCTTCTTCTTTTGAGCTCATCAGGGATCCAGAGTTTCAATTTGAGGATTATTTCAGCCTTAAAAATGTCAGTTAGTTGCTCTTTCTTGTAAACAAGTCTCTTGTTGCCATGGTTACGCATCATAACAAGCGGCAAAAAAGTGACAAATCAAGCAAAAAACTTGATCAGCACAGCACCCAAATCAGAAGAAAACTATTTTTTAAAACTTTCTTCTACTTTATTAATATGATCCCTCCAAATGAATTTTTCATCAAATATCACTCCCAAATACATAAAACGTTTAACTTGTTCTACCTTCTCCCTATATAACTTAAGGTCAATTTTAACATTCCTCTTCCTTGTAAAAACCATGCTTTTTGTCTTTCCCTATTTCCTTTACTCTTGTAGGGGAACACGTATTATGAAAGTTTGACTCTTTAATACGTGTTATTCGGGGCACCACCTTCTTTCGAAGGAATTAAATATTAGAATATTTAATCAAATTATTTCAGTCTCATAATATGAAGTCGCATGTCCGTCCAGATAGTGACTTAAATCACACATAAAAACTCACTGAATCGGCCAATTAAAATTAAGGTGAATATTTATTGAACAACAAGTAAGACAGACCAATAAACAAACAAACAAACAACTAAACAACTAAAACATTTAATGAAATCAACGATGCTACGAACAGGAAATGGCGTCAGACTTAGTATGTTTCTAGAATAAGTAGATTTCCAAAGTTCAAGAATCTTAAACACTAGTAAGAGTGGGTGAGGAAACGGTAAATACTCTTTGACAAAAGGGAGAGAATTTTAAGCTTTAAGGAAAATTGTATTTTTGGGGTGGGAGAAAAGAGAAAAAATTGAGACATAGATTTCACTTCCGGGCCACTGAGACGAACCAACACAAGTTTATAATCCGTTGTCATGGATTAAAGCAGAACTAAGTAAGTTTTGCTCTCGCTCTCCCCCTACTGGTCCCCTGTAAAAGCTCACTGTCGTAACGTTCCCCCGCCGCCGCCGCCGCAGACCCCCTCCCTCACCCCCCACCCCGCCGCCGCCCCCCCAACAACAAAGCGCAGAGAACGCTTTTGCAAGAAGAAAGAAAAACAAAACCAAGAAAATGTCTCGACAGGTGAGTATTATTGTCATCTTTGTGCTCTTAAGGGTGGCGTTGCTAACAACGGCAAGGGCTTCATGCTTGTATTTATGTACGTGAGTGTGAGTGCCGTAAAGCAGGTTTGTTCTCGCGAGATTAGTCGGGTCCGATCCACTGAAAGTTGCAAGTGCTGCTTTCAGGACACAGACCCCGGAGGGAGGGGAGGGACCCACGAATCATCCCGCCAAGTCCTTGTTTACCCCCACAGGGACTCTAGAAAACATTTATTGAGGTGAAAAAACTTACTTAGTTCTGCTTTAAATGAAATCGATCTCTTACTCTTTTGCAGCAACGGGTGGAGAGTTTTGCTCCGTGGTTCCCAGAGAGGTCGGTTGACTCGAAAGTAGCTCTTCTCCGAGTGTCGGAACTTTGCCCAGGTAGAATAACGGTTGCTTCGTAGCGGTGTAAGGATCAGGTCACTGGTGGTTCTCGTCACGTGTCGGAAGGCCCACAGAAGAAATTCTGGGATCTGTAGTCTCTTCTTTCAGCTGGCGACGTAAAGGTCTGGGTTTTGTGGAATTAAACTATTCAAATAAAATACTTTGCGTGTTTGAAGTGCACCAAATTTAAAGAAAAATGAACTTTGAAGATAAAGAAAATCACGTGTTAAATGAAAACTTAAGTTTCAAATAAACGAGGAGTTTGTTAAAATAAAATCAAAAAGGTTTTAGACTCAAAAAATGAGGTAAAAAATGATAAAACGAGAGCCGAGTAGGCTTAAAGAAAAATGAAGATGACAAAAGAAAAAGGGCCAAAAAGGGGCCACAACGGGTTTCAGGAGAAAGGCAGGAGAATTTGCAGGAGAGAGCTTCAGGAGAGCGATGTGTAAACAGCTGTTAAGCTCTTAGCCAATGATAAATCCGTTTTTGGGAATTTGAATTTTAGAACTGCCCTCTGGTATCGGTTACAGATTCTTAAATTATATCAAACAAAAACGCTTACTCATCCACTCTTTGTGAAACTACCATTACCATCAATTTTATCTTTTAACAAGAATTAACAAACAGTGTTTCCTTATTCTAATGACATATTACTTTTACACATATCAGTATATATTCCTGAGTAATAAAGAAGGGATTTGCAGGTTAATTCAACATATCCTAATGAAATCTGTAACATGGTTAACCAAAGCATTGTTTAAATCAATTTAGATTACATTGCTCTTTATAGCAACTTACTGAAGAGAGCGATTCAAACACATTTTGTTTTATTCACTGAACAATGTATCATTAATTCATGTAGAAATACTTCTCTCAAAACCAAGTGTTTCCTAGATATTTCCTGTGGAGAGGACTTTTGGTTAACAGTCATTGATCAAATTAACAGTTGCATGCATCTGGAATTTACATGCTTATTATCAGAGTTTCACTGAATATAGTTTTCAGATATACATCAAATCATTTTATCATTTAGTTAAAGCTGGAGTGCGTAACTTTTACATGTCCGTGGATGTCCGTTTCAGCCAAGCCACTATCAGAGGAGATGACACAATGCAGATTAAGCCGATCGGCTCCTCAAACATCTCACGGTATTTTTCAATATATATCATTTTTACTTTGCGTGTCGACTGCGACATTCCCGCGCTGTCGCACATGAAATTACGTCTTTTATGTCACAACAAGTTCTAAGAAATAGAACGCAGTGTCTCGTAGCAGCCGGCAGAACGTGAAGGTCGACATGGCGGAGAATCCAAATAAACAGCCGAGAGACACTTATCGGGAAGTGGATCCTACCACGAAAAAAAAAAAAAATTCCTGGACGTTCGGCAGAGGGACTATTGGCTAGGAAGGAAAGTGACCGAAGGAGAAGGCAAACGCGAATTTGTATCGGCGTCGCTTTTCCTCGGTGGAGAGAAGAGATCTGGCTGATGTTCACAGGTGCACATAAGTGGTCCGCAGGTCCGCACACACTGTCAAAATATAAAATGCGCACCAGATGAAACCCAGAGCGCCGAAGTTCCAGCTGATCAGCTGATTCTGTCTCTATCTGTGTCAGTTTGTGTCTGTCAGTTTGTGTCTGTCAGTTTGCCAGTTTAACGGTTTTTCAGTCAGTCAGATCAGTGTAGCTGATTGCAGGATTCTGCATCGTGTCAAAACTGAAAAAATTCACTGAATAAGACAAATAGATCATTGTGGCCCCAACAGCTGACTAATAAATTTCAACACCAAACTGTTAAATGTAGATTAAAGTGAACAATCAAACCTGTAAACAATCCAACCTGAACTCTGAAGGTTTTTTACCAGTATTTTTATATTTTACTGGTTTCTCTTGATTTTTTCAACAATGAAATGATATTTATTGAAACAAATATAGAGCCAGGTATGTCAGGTGTCATTTCTGCTGTGTGCTTGTGAGTGTTTTCACCTGTGTTTCAGGGGCGTGGCAGCTGTCACCAACAGGTGGATCCAGTTCCATTCATCAGCCACTGAGCTTAAAAGAGGAGTGGTGGCAGAGAGCAGGCGTCAGATTGTTCCACTCTGTTTGTGGTAGATAATCAAAGACCCACTTAGCGAGATACATTCACTGTATGGTTAATCATTACATGTCTGTGTACCGTTCACCTTGTGCTCCTTTCCAGGACGTCCTCAGCTGGATCTTTCCAGGACCCCGGTTTCCACACCGTGGCCTTTCCCGGATCCAGTTCTCGCCTTTGCAGCTTCCAGGCTGCCTGGTTCTCATCCCGGACCTCCTCAGCGGTTCCCACACCGCCTCCGTCCAGGATCTCTCAGAGACGGTTTCCACACCGGTCTCCAACCTGCCTCGCTCTCATCCTCTCCTGGCCTGCCTCCGCACCATTCCTCCAGCTCCCAGGATCCACCTGTTCACCACCAAGTCAGTCTGTCCGCCCTCTACCAGCACTCACACGCCAGCCTCAGCCGACTGGCACCTGCTTACTCCCCGGGACACCTGCAGTTTAGCAAACCGTAAGCTTCACACCTTTTCCACATCACTCATCCAGGAAATATCACGCACTAACCTCTCCTCTCCTCCATCTGCTCAGTATCCGCCATCGCTGCCCGTACAGCTGAGCCTGCTCCTGCTGGACCTGCTGAAGCAGACTAGTGTTTATCTGCCTGTGATCTGTACCTGTGAAACTAACCTTCATTAAACTCCCGTTTCTAACTTACCTGTTGTCCTTTGGTCTGGAGTCTGCAGCTTGATTCAGAGTCCTGTTCTCAGTATTACAACCATGACAAGGTAAAGTAAACAGACTGAATTTGAAGCTTGATTAAGACAGATACCGGTTGGAATAACAACGGCAGAGATAAAGCGGTGGCAGCTGGGCTTACGTCATATGGAAGCGCCAGCTTTGTTGTTGTAATGACGCAAAAATTCCGCTAGGGGGCGACAGAAGTTACGCACTCCAGCTTTAAACTGGGTGAACATTATTTCAGAGCAAAGATAATGGTTTGATACCTGTAAAGAAAGGTTTGATGGAATTAACTGTGATCACATTAAATAGTTCATATGTGTACTGGAGTCTCTCAGTTGCTCAAAAGGGCTTCTTGATTCAATCATTGTGACCATTTGGGTTTGGCCTTTGAAGTGACACCTTGTTGTTAAAAAGGGGGTGTTTTGGTGACATCCCGTCTCTGCTCAAGCAACACAGAATGCTTTGGCATGCGTTATCCAAACACAAAAAGATTTATCCTTTGATAGGGAGGCAGGAAGGAAATGGTGGACTCCGAGCTTTGGTGTCCTGACATTTTAGTGGTTTAACATAGGAATGCTTATTCTTTCTCATCAGATGATGTCCAGGAGAGGCAGAATTCTAAACACATCAGCATTTACTCTAAATTACCTCGGCAGGGTGTGTGAGCTTCAAAGAGGCTCTCAGACCAGATTCGGACTGGAGACTGCTTTCACAGTGGGGGGGTTTGACTGAGTTTTGGGACAAGTCGTATAGATGTCGAGAATGACACAGTCCATTCACAAAATGGAGGTCCTGGCTGCTTTTGTTGCTCTCAGGAGTGTGAACTCAGATTTTCACATCACAGAAAGAGTCACTGATACACACGGTCTTCTCCAATTTAATTAATCAGAAATGAGGCTGTTGATGCGTCCTACACTCTTAGGTATAGATATTTCTGCTGCTCCAATTATCACTTTCATCTTCCATACTTACCCTACTATGTTTTCCTTCACAAATACCCCTAAATTTATTCCAATTTGCTCTTTCCAAAATCCATCTACCTTCTTTCCTCCCCTTATTTACCTCTTTCCCCCCTTGAACTCTTATACCTATAACATAATGATCACTCTCTAGACTCTCTTCCCTAACTTCCCACTTGCACTTTCCAGCGATTTCACTTGCCACTAATGTAATGTCTATTGCAGAACTCTTACCTGTACTTACATTAACCCTTGTCCCTCTCCCGTCATTAATACAAAATAAATTAGGATCATTCATTAACTCCCCAATGATTTCCCCATTTTTATCCACTTTCTGCCCTCCCCACAATGTATTGTGAGAATTAAAATCTCCACATATTATTACCTTCTTACAATTGTTTCCAATAATTAGCTTAAGACTGTTAATATTCAATTTATTGCACGGATTATAATAATTAACTACATATAATTTGCTTTGATTTATAAACAGTTCTACTCCTATATACTCCTCCTCTTTCCCTACGTTAATTACTCTAAAATTCAAACTGTTTTTAATAAACTTTGCACATCCTCCTCCGATTCCCCTTTCCCTATCACATCTAATAATTGTGTATTGCAATAATTTAAATTCTAACTTTTTATTTAACCATGTCTCTTGAATACAAATAATATCTGGTTTTTCTACTAAGTTATCTATATATTTTTTAAACTCCTGGCCATTAGCAATTACACTCCTAGCATTCCATTGCAGTATTTTTAACATTCACCTACCCCATACCCCCTCCTTCTTGACTTGCAAATGAACTCAGATTATTTCTCACCTCTTCCCATGCCAAATCTTCAATGTCTAAATTATTTATTGCGGCTTTCGAATTCATCTGGAACAGAGAACCAAAAACACAAACAGTTGAAATGGACAATGCACCAGATTTAAAGCAGAACTAAGTAAGTTTTTTCACCTCAATAAATGTTTTCTAGAGTCCCTGTGGGGGTAAACAAGGACTTGGCGGGGTGATTCGTGGGTCCCTCTCCTCCCTCCGGGGTCTGTGTCCTGAAAGCAGCACTTGCAACTTTCAGTGGATCGGACCCGACTAATCTCGCGAGAACAAACCTGCTTTACGGCACTCACACTCACGTACATAAATACAAGCATGAAGCCCTTGCCGTTGTTAGCAACGCCACCCTTAGGAGCGCAAAGATGACAATAATACTCACCTGTCGAGACATTTTCTTGGTTTTGTTTTTCTTTCTTCTTGCAAAAGCGTTCTCTGCGCATTGTTGTTGGGGGGGCGGCGGCGGGGTGGAGGGGGTGGGGGGTGGGGTGGGGGGTTCTGCGGCGGCGGCGGGGGAACGTTACAACAGTGAGCTTTCACAGGGGACCAGTAGGGGGAGAGCGAGAGCAAAACTTACTTAGTTCTGCTTTAAATGGGGAAACCCATCAAACTCATGTTGAAATGTGTGAAAACCAGCCTGTAAGAAATGGCAACCAAGAACATCTACTTGAGACAGAACAAGGTCTTAGGCGATCTTCTAGAGAGAAGGTAAAACCCAAGCTCTTGACCTACCCTCAATTGGGGAATCCTCTTGTCAGCATAGTTCAATCCTTGTTCCAAAGCTTAAGTGAAGCTGTAACTAACTCTATTGACATCCATGAGGTTAAAGTAGTTTAAACTATGTGTCATGCAAAGGGACTTGCAAAGATTTAAGCAGGGAGGGTGTAACCCTGGTTACAAAAGCCTCAATTAAAAAAGAGGCCTGTTAATAAAACAGCCACAAAAGAAATGTATTGTAAGCAATAAATAGGTTAAACAAAGTCATTAGGTTTGTAATCAATGCTTTATTTCATGATATAATGTTTAAATTGGGTTTAAAAACATAAAGGGTTAAAAAATTTGTAAATTCATGTTAATACTTCTGTTTTTATTTAAAATGGCTTAAAAATGTATAGAGACTCTTATTTTGAAGGGCCGCGTTCCAGCGCGACTCACATGAGCCACAGCCAATCGGGTTTGTAAGTTACTTCCTGTTTAAAAAAACGTGGGAGATAGTCATTGCAGACCTGCTTCTAAAAATGGAGAAAAACAGAGAGAATTAAGCAAAGAGTCTATTTCGAAGTTATTTTTGAACTCTGAAGGAGTTTTTTTTTTTTTTTTCCCAACCTGTCTGCGACCTGGCGACGTTTATACACTGTGTACATTGCCGAACAGGACTTGGTGAGTTAAAATACTGTATTTTATTTCATGTCAGAAGAATTTTGTCATGATGTTTTAGTCATTCCATGGAGATGGAGAGCTAAGATTGCAGATTTGTGTTTTTTATGTTAAAGTGGTGGATATACACGGTGAATTGAAGCACAGGCCTGTATTTCAGTCCTGTGATGTTTTTTTTCTGCCGCCATGATGGCAGCTGCATCATTTTATGAAGTGCTAAGTAAGCTGGAAAAAACGGACTTTTATTGGTATTTGAAACTACCAAATGTAGTATTTAATTTTTTATGTACATTATTTGATTGTTATGATAGGCCATTAAGGTTTGGACCGGAAATTCTGAGCTAACATTGGAGTTGGATTCTGTGTGCGAGACACAAGATGGCGAGCCACCCAGGGATTCCGTGAATCGTGCATCACACAGGAGCAAAGCGCCCTCTGCTGGACATTGCGTGGTTTTCACCAGAAACTGGTAGAATCGATTCATAATTCACTGCAGAACTGCAGTGGATTCACAGAGACACTGGATTTACCTTTCAGGACACTCAAAAGGATTAACAACTAAGGGAACAAAGACATTTCTTGTGATATACAAGTTTATTCAGTCTTTTGCTGAATTATTTTGAGTTTTGCAATTATTATTCGTTGTTGGTTTTTTTGTTAACCATACATGTTAATGCTGTAATGGTGTTATCTGAAGTGTAACCGGTTAAAACTTAGAGAAGGAGCTTAACCAAACTTGAACTTATCCTTGAAAATGAAGAACTAGACTTTATTTAAAATAAAGCTGAGTTAACTCAGGTAGATATAGGAAAAAAACTTGAAATCT
The DNA here is from genome assembly GCA_006937955.1 of Pachypanchax playfairii. NCBI lineage: Eukaryota > Metazoa > Chordata > Actinopteri > Cyprinodontiformes > Aplocheilidae > Pachypanchax > Pachypanchax playfairii. The sequence continues at coordinate 77,411 of SSNP01000140.1, forward strand.
ATATAAACAAAACCTAGGTTGAAAATAATATCCTTTTAAGCCAAATAATAGGTTTAAATCAAAAAGGGATTGAAAAACTTAATCACTTGAACAGAAAGGGAACCATTTCTTTTTTTTTTATCTTAAAGTGATATTGAAATTTTATGTCAACTGTATGTTATCTGTCTTTCTGTCCTTAAGTAAACGTAATAAGCCGGCAGTTCAAACTCATTTTCTGGTCTGTGGTCATTAATGCACTTGGTACCAATCACTTCTCTAGTAGTCGAACCTAGCACTGAGCCCAGTGTACTGTAATTACTGTAAAAAGTGTTACAAACATTACAGTAAAAAACAAATACTCACTCCCCCTACTGTCAGCAGCTATGGAACCAGTACAAAAAGCCACCATTTTCTCAAAATTGGATTTACGGAACGCCTATCACCTAGTGCAGATACGAGAAGGAGACGAGTGGAAAACTGCCTTTAAGACCCATATTGAGCAATTTAAAGGAACTTAAGGCAGCTTTACAAAATCTGACTCAGTGCTGCCGCGACAGGCGCTGTGGCTAACTGCGGGAGCGCACACAGACACTTTACAGACTGTTCGTCTTCACAGCACTGCACCGGGGAGGCTAATATACTTCACGTCAGGTCTCTCCACTCTGTTATTTGATTTGATCTCATCATTTTCATACTGTATCAGGCTCTAAACACGACCTATAATGTTTTCTCACCTGGTCACAAGGAAATGAGCCATGTCAGCATCCGTTTTCACTCCCAAATGCAGGCGGCCATGTACTTCCTGTTCAAGAGCTGTCGGCAACGCGCATGCAGCGTCAATTTATGTCACATCCCTACAACTGCGCTGGAAATTCGGACGTCGAACTGCAGCGCATTATGTGGCACACAGCGTTTCCAAGGCAACAGACATATATGCGGATGGCCTCGTTATTTTGGGTTTTTAATGCTTCATGACCCATTAGCATTGAATAAACTGGAAATGCATGTGTAGTTTTTCACAAATCTTGCCTTAAGTCCCTTTAAGTATCTAGTCATGCCCTTCGGTCTCACCAATGCGCCAGCTGTGTTCCAGAATCTCATAAATGATGTGTTAAGAGACTTTCTTCATAAGTTTGTGTTTGTTTATCTGGACAATATTTTGATCTTCCCCACAGATGCCAAAACTCCCCAGTCTCATGTCCGCTTGTTTGTCAAAGCAGAAAAATGTGAGTTTCATGTTCCCTCAGTCACATTTCTTGGATTTATTCTGGAGGGAGGACACATACGCCCCGACCCTGTAAAGACTAAGCCAGTGGACATAAATAAAAACAGGAAAGTTTACTTAGCTGTCCACCCTCCAACACTCATTGCTCACAGCCGAAGACAGTCATCATCATCATCTTTATCATCACCATCACTGCCACAGCAGCACACTCATGCCAGTCACAGCTGCTGTCACTTGCAGTACTCTCTCCTGACCTCCAACCACGCCTACCCCATAAGCCATTTTCTTGTTCATGCACATCAGTCTCCCAGCTCTCCAATTTCTCACTAACCTACTCTCCTCTGTCTGCTCAGATACTAGGCCCTCCAGACCTCGACATCTGAGTCTCTCGACTCACCTCTCCATCCACTCTGAAAGAAAAAAAATCTTGAAGAAACCATTCTGGGGATTTCTAGAAATTGGGGCTGTATGCTTGGGGTGTGTGCGGGCCTGCTCCCGGTGGCTGGCCAGTGGGCTGGGCGCTTCCTGGCTCCGTCCAATACCCTCTTCGGGAGGGGCTGCCCTTTGGTCTTGGACTTCAGATCCATGTCCTGGGGTGCTTGGGGGTGGCTGGCTGCCGGCGGGGCCTGTGGAATTGTGCCACGGCTCCCTGGGGCACCTGTACTGCAGTTGCGGGGCGACTGCGCTGGAAGTTGCTTATGGTCTTGTCTGGGAGGGGGCTTTGGTTTCTCCTGCGGTGGCCTGCCCAGGCTCTGCCGTTCCAGGATTGGGACCTGGCCCCCTTGGGCTTGGATCAGCCCTGTGGTCTGCTTTGAGGTCTGGGGGCCGGGGCTTTCCACACCCACTGTCAAACAATTTTATGGAGAAACCTTATGGTCACAGGCGCGTCCATGCACACAGGTGTGTACACAGATATTCACAGACACTCACTTGCTTGGGCTGCAGCTGCCACTGGGGATGTTGTGTGTTAAGCAGTGTCATTATTTGTTGGTGTCCACAGTGATATTATCAGTGTTTAAATATAGATGTTGGTCAATGCTGTGGTGTCTCTTCTCTTGTTTTTGTCTCTCAGCAGGTGTTCAAACAGATTTCTTTCTCTCCCAACTTCTCTTCTACCTCTTCTTATCTCTTTTTCCTCTTCTTTCTTTTTCTTTTTCCTCTAATTTCCTCTCTCTTTTGCTATGTCCGCTGACTCAAAAAAGTTGTAATAAACAAAATAACATCTAAATAAAAAGAAATAAAGGTAACAAGCTGAACATTACAGTGATTGCTGCATGCTGCATCAGAACAAATCTGTCAAGCATTTCTATGCTTCCGTGCATCAATTCCGACTGCTTTCATGTCAGACAGGACATGGGGAAAAAAAAAAAACAAACAAAAAAACACTTGTAGCCAGAATCAGGATCCTAGATCTGGTCCAAGTATTCATCAGATACTCAGGAAGGTCTGTATTTCTGAACAAACATAAGTGTCAATATAGTTTAAAATCTTAAATCCTTCTTGTAATAAGTGTTAAAATGACAATAAATATACCTTAGACAGCATTCTCTCATTCTCTTCCGGATGGTCCAACACCAAAAAACAGATTAATCCACAGAGCACATAATGCTCAAGGAACCGTCCTGGTCCTGGTCTTGGGCCTTGTCCTGGCCCTGGTATCATGTTGACCAAAACTCTGCACAGGTTCTTCTAAATTTGTATTTTTTCTAAGATCAAAGTCACATCAGATTAACACCGAAAAACTGATAACTTCAAAAACTCTTCGGTTTTTCTAACCAATTCGTCGCTGGGTGCAGCTCCTGCTTTTTTAGACAAATTCAACATTTTCCTTTCCCAAAAACTCATCAGAAACTTCACGTAGTTCCTCCATTTTACCGGAGCTGCCAAGGCTTCAGAACAGAGCAATCATCCAGACTAGATCAGCGTTAGTCCCGCTCACTGAGTTTGATGGATGAGACTCACAGATATAATAAATTAATTGCAAGCAGCTGCAGAGACCATGAAATAATTAAATACACCATTAATTAATTAAATGAACCAATAATTAATTTAATAGGGAACTATTTCTTTTAGGGAATAAATATTTACATATTTATTTCCAATTTAATAAATTAATGACAGTTTTAATTATTTTATAACAAATTTAATGGTTGGTTTGTTTGTTTGTTTGTTTGTTTGTTTGTTTTTGACTCTCCTGACATTCGATATATTTTGGCCCAAAGAGAAAAAAGATTACTTCAGTCAAAGAACCATTACCAGTTTCAAAAAAGTGTTCAAATGCCATTTTTTGAGTCTCAAATATTGTTTTGCATTTAAAAACTTGTTTTCTATGATTGAAAATGGTTTTCTTTAGCTTGAAGTGACTTTTTAAATGAAAATAGTATTTTTTTTTTGTTTGAAGCAACCCGTTTTTTTGATTGAATAATAAAAACACAATTGTCCTACCAATAACATGGTCCAAATACAAAACAACACTACTTTAATCAAATAAAATATTATCAATCAAATAAAAACAGTGCAAATGCATTTTTTTGAGTTATTTTTACTTTAGAACACTTTTTTCTTTGATTAAAAAAGTTTTTTTTTGATTGAAGTGAGGCTTTTTTGTTTGAAAATATATTTTTGAACAAAGAAACATTTTTTTTGATTGAATAATAATAATCTCTGTTCTCTCCACTGGCTCCCAGTTGCTTTTAGGATTGATTTTAAAATTTTACTGCTTTTTTTTAAGGTCCTTAATGGTACTGCAGCTCCTTACCTGGTAGAGCTTCTTAACATCTACCTGCCCAGGAGATCTTTGAGGTCAGCAGACCTGATGATTTTAGAAGTTACTAGGAACAGATTAAAAACTAAAGGAAAGAGGGCTTTTGCTGTCGCTGCACCCAGACTTTGGAACAGTCACATCAGATTCTCCACAAGCTCAGGAACTTTTAAATCTGCTCTTAAAACCCACCTCTTCTCATTGGCTTTTAACAAGGTTTAATTTGATTGTTTTATTAGTAAAGTGTTTTATGTATTTTAGAGCTTTTATTCTGTTTATGTTGTTTTACTGTTTTCTTGTCAATGTACAGTACTTTTGTCAGCCTCGGTTGTTTTTAAATGTGCTTTATAAATAAACTTGACTTGACTTGTTTTCAGATATTTCTTGGCCCATTCTTGACGTTTCAACTTATGTCTGTCATGTTTTGATGGAGGGTTAAGCGAACTCTCAAATGACCCAAACCTCAGACCAGCACACAGGAGGCCAGGGAATGTTAAACAGTGTTTATTATATACAGTGGAACAAGAAAACAAGAATGTGCAAGATGAACTGGGGAACCAGGAACAGGAGTGGTCCAGGGAGGAGGTCTGGCAGTGGAGGAGAAACAGGACTGGTTTTCAACAATGATATATAGTGATACTGCGGTGCGCACTTACAGATGACGTGCTGGGAAGATGAATGAGGAGGAGGAACTGCAGTCTCAGCAGTGGTGGTGGTGACGACGGGCATCCAGTGGTGAAGCAGTAATCCAAAGGTGGTGATGATGAAAGAGATCAGGTGCTTAGAGAGTCTGGCTGCAGACCTCCACTGTCAGGACCCTCCCCCCAGACCTCCTCTCTCAGGACCATGCTCTGCTGTCCGGACAGGAAGTTTATTCAAAGCCTTTCAAAATAAAAGCGGACATACTGGAAGCCCTTATTTCTGGTTCCCCATGTGAATATGCTTTATTTCTTGGGGCCTTATTTATGTATATAATGTAAGTATGATTCAAAAGTATACCGATATACCAAGTATACCAGAAATGGCACGTTTCATATTTAGGCACAGAGTTTTAGTTTTCCCTGTGAGCACAGGTTAGTTCTTGGGGCATTAATTTGTGTCTAATAAATATTATTTATGTGTATTCTTGTTCAATTACAATGATTTAAAAAAAATGTTTATTTCCACTTCAACTGGATAAAATGCAAGAAAAATACAGCTATTATGATCCCCTTAAAACATTACTGCATTGTTTTACTTCAGACAGTATTTTAGATTTAATTAGCTAAAAGGACACCTGTTATTTTAGTTTGCACTACCTATTTGTTTGTTTTGAAACACAACATCTGTGCAAATTCACCCTGATGTGTGATGGCACAATTTTTCTACACACCAACCTATTGCTGACTGTTCTTTGCCTCTACACTATTATTTATCATTGAAAATGTGGCCTCCTGCACTTTTGGACTCATTTTCATATTGATTTTAATGATTGCTTATTACTTTTTGTACTACGTTCTTACCTTACACCATGGGTGCATGTGGAATTGCCAATAGAGGATGCAGGATCGATTAACTTAATTTTGTGTACTCCATTGATTAATTTACTGAATACTAGTTAAATGACCTAGAACAGCAGACACCAAATAAACTTTCAAACTTTTTATTACAGATTTACCTCACAGTACATCATATACCCTCTCTTATTGACAATTTCTTCACAGAAGACAAACATGTTTTCAGTGTTTTGAAAGAAATAAAATCAAATCAAAACAAAAATACTTTATTAAGCCCAGAAGGGAAATTAAGTGTTGTTGTAGCTCAGTTCTTCTTCAGGGAGCCATTGTAGAAAGTTCTAGCTGTGGACAGGAAGGATCTCCTGTAGAGGGTTCTAACTGTGGACAGAAAGGATCTCCTGTAGAGGGTTCTAGCTGTTGAAAGGAAGGATCTCCTGTAGAAGGTTCTAGCTGTTGACAGGAAGGATCTCCTGTCAACAGCTTCAGGGTGAGTGTGTACACACACCCCATATCAGCAACATTCTAGTTTCTAGCTGTTGACAGGAAGGATCTCCTGTAGCGTTCTGTGCTGCAGCGGATTATGAAGAATCTTCTGACTGAGACACTCTGTTGTTGAGTTACTGTTTCCTGAAGAGGATGATGAGGGTTTTCCATCATGTTCTTCATCCTCCTTTGGACAATCAACTCAAGAGACTCCAGTTCAGTCTCCAGGACAGAATCAGTCCTCATTATCAATCTGTTCAGCCTCCTCATGTCAATTGCTCTGATGCTTGAAAAAAAACTTGAAAGGCTCAAGAATACATTCTTTGTCCTCATCTTCTACGTTAAGAGTGTCAGCTTTCTGTCAAGGCATGAAAGGTCATCTCGCAAAATTTAACAACATTGATATCAGGCCTACCTCTTCTTCAGTTGTCTACACCTCCAGCACAACTTGAGCAGCAGTTTGGTCTGACCTTTTCTTCCTCTCTTCAGCCTAAAAAGTATTATTTTGCATTAAATATAAGCAGAGGTCACAAAGTCAGTCTACAAACCATGTAGTGGGATGGGAAACATGACATAAGATTAACTGAAAACAACCAATATAGATTGAGAAAAAAAGGAATGCAAACAGACCTCAGTCATGTCCTCCAATTTTCACCTCAGTCTAAAAACTGAAGGACAGATCCAGCTTCAGAACCGAGGTGGACACTGCAGCTGTATCTTTAAGGGTCTGTTAAGGTCTGTTCTGGAGTGGCGGCCGTCATGGTGCCCTGGCAAACCTACTGCCAAAGTGTTTTGTCAGGTCCTTCTCAAAACAGTTTTACAGCACACAGGGCAATGAAAGTGTCCCTGATCTCTGCAGTTCAGTCCACATCTGCAGATAATTTTATCTAGAAGAAAGTCATGCAAAAGAAAAAAACAAAACAAAAACATTGTAGTGAAGGACAAACAACAAGTATAGTTTATAAGTATTCTCTTTCAGGGTGAGTGTGTACACACACCCCATATCAGCAACATTCTAGTTTTTAACTTTTCACTTATCTGCTAATCATTTCACTCATGTACAGTTTTACTCGCAGGTCCATCATTCTCCTTTTACCAAACCACAACCTGCCAGAAGAAAGTGGCCTGGATTCATACTTATGAGTACAGACACGAACATTTGGCTCACCTTTGAATAAAATGCCACCTTTTAAATGCCTCTAAGTGGCTCTGTAGATTGGAGCATTTTGTGGATTTAAACTTTAGGCATAGTGGACAGTGGAAATGACTGCAGCACGTCAATTGCAGCAGCGTTCAATTTTGGGCGTGGTGCCAGCGCTTATTATTGAAATATGCGTCTGTAAGAGACAAATTTTGTCAGAATGAGTGAAAAAAATATACATAACATGTATGGTGACTCAGTACTCTTGGTCTTATAGCAGGAGAACGGCACATTTAAGTGAGCTTAAATGTGCAACTTCAACAAGTTATAATAATACAGTGGAAAACCACTTAAAATAGTGATCATGGATCAACCACTTATATGGATAAAAATGGCCAAGACGCAATCATTTCTATGCAAATGCTGTTTGCAAACGACAATGAAAGCATTCTTAAACTAATCCCATATATATATAATTAATACACGTATTTAATTTAGAGATGAATCCTTTAGGTAACAACAATGAAAATATGGTGAACCAATTATTAGATGATAATGGAAATGTCTGTGATTACGAGAGTTTCTGTAACAGACATCATTGGCAAGCACATCAAAAAGAGTTTTAAATTGTTAAGAAGTCAGTCACATAGTATCAAAGCATTAGCCCGAAATATACAAGTTAAAAATTGTAATTTCAGGGAATACCCCATCTCCAATGGAGGAATAAGCCTGCTTGATAAGAAATGCACTGACAAATATATTAGAAACTAGATGAATTGCATTTCCTGCGGAAATGCAGTGTGAATGCTGGGAGCTGAAAAAAGTGAGTTAAATGCAGCTGAATTTATTTGCTGAATTAGCTAAAGGCAGAATAGAAAGCTTAAAGTAGCTGAATGGTTCAAATTCATGTAAAGAAGCCGAATTAGCTAGATGTTGCTGAAAAAGTTTAAATTAGCTGAATTAATTAGTTTAAGTCTGCCAAAAATGTTTAAGGAGAACTGATGTTTAGAAGAAACCTAACTGACAATAATAGCTGAATTATTTTGCTAAATGTACTAAAAGAAGTTGAATTTGCAAAGTGCAATTGAAAAAGCTTATCTTACCTACATTAGCTCAATGCAGTTGGAAAAGCCTAAATTAGTTGAATTAGCTAAAACAAGCTGAAGGGCTTAAAAGAAGCTGAAAAGCTTTAAATGTGCTGAATTAACAGGGGGAATCTGCTAAAGCTGAATAAGCAGTGCTTATGTATTCAAAAGCATAACTGTTAATATTAGCTGAAACGTTTTATTGAATAGTTTAAAATGGTCTAAAATAAGATGAAATGACTCAAAGCAGAAAAGTGGAAGGTCAGAAGCTTTAAAACAGTCATGAGAGAAAAGATAAAAACATAATGAAAAAGCATTTACACAGTATTCCATAAAAAACTGGGATTTAGACTCAGTGTGATTGCCATGGTAACCCAAAAATTTAATTTGACATGATGGTTCACTTCTAATGATCGAGCAGACTTCTTTAATATACTACATGGGGTAACAGATACTACTGTGTCTATTATGTGCCATTTTAACAGGGTTTCGTGTTTTTTTGTATATCCCCAGACCTCAAATGGAACAGTCAAATGGAATGTTCAGTTAGAGTGTAACTGCCGACCAGATTAATCTTTTCACAGGCCGAAAAATTTCTTCCTGGGAGCTAAAAAAATGAATGAAACACAGCTGAAAAAGTTTTTTTTAACTTGAAAAGAGCTGAAAGAATTAAAAAGTTGAATGTATTTCAATGAAGCTCCAGGAATTCACAAACCTAAATACTTTTTAAAGTTTAAGATATATCAATAAAGATGTAGTTTTCAAGGTGAAGAGAGCTGAAGTAGTTGGAAAAGTGAAAAGAGTTCAAAAGTTAAAGAGTTGTATGTATTTCAATGAAGCTGAAGGGGTTCACAAACTTAAATACTTTTTAAAGGTGAGGATATTTCAATATCTGAAGGTGGAATCTTCAGGTTGAAAAGTCCTGAAGTAGTTAAAAAAGTTGAAAACGTTAAAAAGTTAAGATTTGCATGTATTTTAATGGACAGACAGACAGACAGATAAAGCTGTATCAGGCTAGTGACAGTCTAACAGCAGGTGTTTATCAACAAGATCTCTGTGTTTGTAAAGTAAAAGGCCATTCGTAACTGAACCCTTAAAGCTGGAGTGCGTAACTTCTGTAACTTCTGTCGCCCCCTAGCGGAATTTTTGCGTCATTACAAGAATGAAGCTGGCGCTTCCATATGACGTAAGCCCAACTGCCACCGTTTTATCTCTGCCGTTGTGATTCCAACCGGTATCTGTTTTGCCGCTGTGATTCGCGATTTCATAATATTTTTATTCTGTTTGAATAAGGACAGCTGTTCAAAAAAGATGGACAACTACAACATAACCAGGGGTGCACATAATATTTTTGGCCTGGTTCTCAGAAGAGAACCTAGGGTTGTTGCTTGGTCCTCACATTTTTAAATGTGTCTCTATGGAATTAAATTTCAGTCAAAAAGGTTAAGCGTGATTTTCTGCAGCGCGCACGCGTATTTAACCGTGCGCGCGCGTCTCCGCACGTGTGCGCGGGCGTGCAATCCACAGCACGCGCGTGAATTCACCCCACACGCCCGCGTATGATTCATTACACGAGTATTCATGAACCGCGCGTGTGGATCTCCAAACAGGCGCCTGTACATGAAGCTCTCATACGAGCGTGAAGGCAAACCAGGAGAGGCTGCGCGCGCGAAAGGAAAGTAATTATGACTGTTTGGAGGAGGAGACTAAGGCCCAGTGTGATCCTCATGTGATTGGTTATTTTATATCAGTCACCGCCCACCGAAAGAACCAGCAGCAGCTTCCTGCTAGTGGTGGAAGAAGAACCAGACATAGAACCAGCTGCAGCTGCACATTTTTTT
>SSNP01000140.1:94848-113272 GCA_006937955.1 Pachypanchax playfairii
AAAAACAGAAGGACAGGGCGATGATCAAAGAAAGGTCCCTCATAAATTTGATGAACGTGGTATAATGCCCCAGGAGTACAAGGATCAGTGGACAGCACTGTGTACTCGAGTGCGCGACCACTATAAAAAGAGGGCTAATTATAGTCATCTTGCTGGTGTGAAACAAAAACAAATTGAAGATGTAGAAGATTTCCGTGTACGTTATGAAAAGGAGTTTAAGACTCACAGTGGCATTCCATTTAATGAAGAAAAAGATTCAGCTTATCAGCAACAGCTGAAAAATGGACTTCTGGGCGGCTTTTTACCACAGATAGCCACCAAAATCCAAAATCAGATGGTCACATGGGAAACGTGTGATGTCACAGAATTGATGCAATATGCTAGACATGTAGTGAAAGTGTTGGACAGGAAGAAGCCACCTCCGAGTGGACCTGCTCATACATTTTTTACTGGTAACGAAATCTTCTACCAAGGGGGCAACCCTCCAGTCCGAAGTAGAGGAAAAGGAGGACCTCCCAGAGGGAGGGGCAAATCAAGATTTCAGTCTCAACAAAAATCCACAAATTCAGAAGGTTGCTGGAACTGTGGAAGTTCAGATCACTGGGCAAGGGACTGTCCAAATGGTACCTCTGCCCCAGGGGGAAGGGGAGGGAGAGGTAGAGGAGGTTTTAGTGCTCCACGAGGTCAGTTTGCCAGAGGCCAACCACACCGTGGAGGACCATTTGGTCAAGAGGATTATTATCATGAATGACTAGATGACTCTAATAAACTTGAAACAGTTGACATTTGTGGTGCCTGGGAATTGTTAAACGCTCTCAAAGAAAAACCTTATATAACTCTAAAAGTAAATGGTCAAGATGTCTCCTTTCTCTGTGATTCAGGGGCGTGTAAGACTGTCATAAATTCTAAAAACTTAGGACTTAAAAGGTTTTTGACTTATATTTGGGTAAAGTCAGCTGATGAGCTCACTCACAAGGAACCAGTTTCTAAACCAATCTCAATAGTTGATCCTGAAACTAATAAAGCCCTATCAGCTACAGTCGTAATGTCACCCTCGTGCCCAATAAATCTGTTGGGTAGAGATTTTATGACACGACTACAAATAGCAATCATTCCAGTAAAAGGTGGTGGTATGAGAGCCTGTCATGTGGAAGGTAAGGAAATCTATCACAATGAACAGACTCATGAGGAGCTTGGAGTGTATTACTCTTTTGACATTCCCATGCACAACAACATGAAAGACACCACAACCCTGTTTCAAGTTGCAAATGAAAAACTAAGAGACCCACAAGATATGATGTCTTCTAGCAGACTTCAAGTAACAATGAATGTGTGTCAACACCCTGACTCTGACTATTTTCTCAAACTGATGAAACACAGCCCAACTGTTTTGGCCGCCACAAAAATAGTCACAAATGGCAGATCTGACTCAGCGGCTGCTGTTCTGCTTTCAGCAGATCTACAGCAATTGTATCCGCTACCAGCCACTCCCCGTGTCCCTCTGTGCAAGGCCACACACTCTCAGTGGAGAGACTTAGGTGACATGATTCACACAGCACTGACTTCTGAGGACTTTTTTTCCCCTGATCCAGAAGGCTGGTGTTATAGCCCAAGCACTAACCTTTATGTGAAAGATCTTTGCCTGATAATGTCTGGCATTCCTGCATGTCATGTATTGGCATGACCCATTTCTACAGTGTTTCTGTCTGACTCAGACGAAGCTGACTTAGTTGATATTCCTGATTTGTGTTTGGTCTACAGGTTCAACAGATGTGGGAAAATTAACATGTATTCCCCCGGTACAGATAACTCCAAAGTCTGACTGGAAACCCAGAGTAAAACAGTACCCTCTCAAACCTGAAGCACAGGAGGGCATAGAGCCAGTTATTAAAGATCTCCTCACAGCAGGCATCATCAGGAAATGTCCTGACTCTCCATGTAAAACCCCTATTTTTCCTGTAAAGAAAGCAGATGGCAAAGCATGGAGAATGATTCAAGATCTTAGATCTGTAAATGCTGCTGTACGAACTCATGCTCCAAATGTACCGGATCCTCACACCCTGTTGAACTCTCTACAACCAAACAAAAGATTCTTCACTGTCATTGATCTTAGTAATGCGTTTTTCTCTATCCTAGTGCATCCTGACTCACAGTTTTGGTTTGCATTTACATACAAAGGTCAAAGTTATACCTACACCAGGCTGCCTCAGGGCTTTGCTGACAGCCCGACTATATTCACGCAAGCAATCATGAATTGTTTGTCTGATTTGAGAATTTCTCATCAAAGCCAAATATTGGTCTATGTTGATGATGTCCTCATAGCCTCTGAAACTGAGCAGGCTTGTAGACAAGACTCACTTGCTGTGTTACGACATCTTGCGGTCACTGGAAACAAAGTCAGTAAAAACAAACTTCAGTGGGTTAAGACAGAAGTCCAGTATCTAGGCCACACACTCTCTGCAGAAGGAAAACAGATTCAAGCAGGGAGAAAACAGGACATTTTGCATGTTCCTAAACCAATTACTAAAAAACAAATGATGTCATTTTTGGGATTGTGCAATTACTGCAGGGCGTGGATCCCCCATTATGCTCAGAAAGCCCAGCCTCTGCTGGACATTGTACATTCCAAACCACTTTCCATGTCAGAGCTCACATGGACTCCAGAAGCTAAACAAGCTTTTGTCACTTTGAAACAGGCCCTGTATCAAAGTTCTGTCTTGATATTACCTGACTACTCAAAGGATTTCATACAGACTGTTGATTGTAGGGAGGGTTTTATGACGTCTGTTCTTTTGCAATATCATGGTACAAAATTGCGACCGATTGCATTTTACTCAAAGAAGCTAGATCAAGTTGCTCAGGCCCTGCCTGCCTGTGTGCAGGCAGTGTGTGCTGCTGCTATGGCTGTAGAAAATTCTGCTGATGTTGTCTTATTTCACCCAATGCAGCTGTGGGTTCCGCATGCTGTTGATGTTCTTCTTCTACAGAGCAGAATGAACCTGCTGTCTCCAGCTCGACATCTGTCTTATACAGCCATTTTGATTTCTCAGCCACATCTTACTATTAAGAGATGTACTGTTCTAAATCCAGCTACACTGCTCCCAACGCCTGCGGAAGGTGATCCTCATAATTGCTTGGAAGAGACTGAAACTTTGCAGCTTCCAAGGCCTGATTTGAAAGACACGCCTCTACAGGAGGGTGTAATCTGGTTTGTTGATGGATCATGCTTTAAGGATCAGACTGGACGGAATCTTACGGGATATGCAGTTGTTCAGAATCCTGATGAAGTCATTGAGGCTAGGTCTCTGCCGTCACATTTTTCTGCTCAAGCTGCTGAAATCATTGCTCTGACCAGGGCCTGCACCCTGGCGGAAGGTAAACACTTGACAGTGTATACTGACAGTCAGTATGCATTCTCTACACTTTTCTATTTTGCTAAACAGTGGGAGAGACGGGGGATGGTTACCTCTACTGGTAAATCCATCTATCATGCTGATTTGTTGTTGCGCCTGTTGCAGGCTATTTCTCTTCCTGTTGCTTTGGCGGTTTGTAAGTGTCAGGCTCACACGACAGGGACTGACTCCGTTTCCTGTGGGAACAGACTGGCAGATGTTACTGCTAAGGATGCAGCTCGGGGTGCTTTTGGGAAGTCTGACTTGTTCTTATCTCTCTCTGATAAGGAGCTCCTTCTTATTGATAGGAGTGTTTTGCAGGACATGCAGAAAGCTGCCCCAGCTTCTGAGAAACAAATGTGGGAAACGAAGGGGGCCACTTTGACTGTCGACGGTTTGTACTCTGTCTGTAACAAACCTGTTCTTCCAAAGTCTCTTTTTAAGGCTGCTGCTGTTGTGTCACATGGGCTTTGCCATGTGTCATCTGGGGGGATGTTATCATTAATCCAGCAGCATTTTACGACTTATGGAATAAATACTTATCTCAATAACTTTTGTAAGGCATGTACCATTTGTGTTAAGCAAAACCCACAAGGGAACGTGAGACCTAAAAGAGGCCAGTTCCCACAACCACAGTATCCATTTCAGATCATGCACATGGATTTTATCGAACTGACACAAAGTGGGCCTTACAAGTACTGTCTGGTCATGATTGATGCCTACTCTAAATGGATTGAAATAGTTCCATCAAAGAAAAATGATGCCCTGACAGTAGCAAAAGCAATCTGCAAAAACATTATTGCAGTTCATGGGATCCCTCAAACTATTTGGTCAGACAATGGACCACATTTTGTAAATCAAATTATCCAAAACATGGCAAATCATTTAGGCATGAACCTAAAAAAATCACTGTGCCTACCACCCTCAGAGCGCAGGGTTGGTAGAACGTAATAATGGGACAATTAAGAGCAGACTGAGGAAGTGTATGGAAGAAACTAAAAGGCCCTGGCCTGAATGCCTGGACTTGGTTAAACTCTATATGAGAATAACCCCAACAGAAAAAGGGTTGAAGCCATTTGAAATAATATATGCTAGGCCATACAGACTTCCATTGTTTTCACCTGATTTAGACAAAGCTCAAGAGGAGCTAACGTTGGCAGACTACATGAAAAGAGTTTTTAACACACACAAAGTGGTTAAAGCAAATGATCTGCCCTCATTTCCTTCTGTGTTACAGGAGAACCAGCAGGTGAAACCAGGAGACTGGGTGTTCATCAAAGTCATTAGGAGAAAAGACTGGACCTACCCGAAGTGGGAAGGCCCCTAGCTTCTGGGGTTCTGGTGGCTCTGTAGTCTAGCAGCGATGGGATCTCCACATGCCAGGTGGATTCTCTGCTGTGTTGTGACTGTAGCATGTTGTATTTTATGGTGGTGTCTGTCTCCTCCAAATGGGACGGGAAGCTCCACCCCTCGCAAGATAAGAGAGTACCAGGAAAAGATTGACAACTGGCTTGCGTCACATCCTAATCCACATGGCAGCCCAAACCTCTGGTACCAGTATCAGAAGATGCTTGCTGATGAAAAGAATATAAGTGGCTGTTATGTTTGTTCTGTGATGCCTAAGTCTGCACAACAGCCAGTTCTCCATGGAACCAACATGACCTGGAAACAAGTAGCATGTTTTTCCAAGACGGTCTGGAAGATTCCAACTACCGATGAGAGTGTCTGTCAGCACTCCAGACCACTCTACGACGTTACAGGACCGCCACCTAAAACTGTTATTTCAATGGTCAACTACCTTCGACACCCCTTCTGTTTAAGCAGAAACAAGACGGGTATGTCATTTTTAGGAAACATCACCAGCTGTCCCCGTGCCACAACACCTAAACAAGGTTGCTGTAATGTCATCACCTTACATACACCTCACATAGATTTGTGCTGGACACACTCACAGCCGAACGAGGAGGAGTGTGTGTTATGGTTGGTACGACATGTTGCACATACATTCTTGGAGAAAATGACACACACATTGCTGAAAGTATGCAATCTCTTCAAGATCTCCAAAAGGCTATGTCACAAGATGGAACTGTCACTGCCTGAAACTTTTTCTCTTGGTTTCTCAGTGGCCCATGGTGGTATTGGATGCTGAAAATCCTAACACCTGTTATTGTTGTCTTCGTCCTTTTTTGTCTTTTTACCTCATGTTTGTTGCCATGTCTTCATTCTATGATAACTAAAGCAAATATACAAGCTTTAATTCAGTACCAGATGCTTCAACAATGTGATGAAGAAGGAGACAAAGTCTGAGTTGTTTTTGTGGTAATAAACCTCAACTACATGATGCCGTTATTGAAAATGTGTCCTGCAAGAGATAATGTGCTGATACCAATGTTGAGTTAACCCATATTCTTATGTTTTATTTTTTTTATTATAGTATAGTGTGTTGTTCTTTGCTTTATGCTTTAACCTTTTCCAACTCGTAAACAGGATGGGAATGTTGGAGATTTTAAGGTTTTACGATGTTTTGAAAAGGTCACAGGTCATGTTGCAGGAGTGAGTGATCTAAATTTGCCCTGACTTGTAAAAACACTTCTGTCTTTATCTTAGACACCAGTTGATTTACGACTAGTGCCTGTTGTTTATCCACAGGAGTGATTGTTTATTCCACTCTGACTTTATTACCTGACCCAAGCTTACACCGCCTCTGTATCCTCCAGATGTTGTGTGTCTTTGTCAATAAATGAGCAAGGATGAGAAGTTTTAGGCAGAGTTGACTTCAGCTTGACTGAAAAGCACTCTCCCTTGCAAGGCAACCAAACCCCTGTGTCTGACTGGTGTTCTTTTGTTGATTAAAAGTTATTTAACTTAGGGGTATTAAAATATCCTGACAGTGGGCACCTCTCAGTAAAAAAACAAAGGAGGGAAGCGTTGATAGAGAAGCTCTGGCGCTGCTAATGCAGTGCTGTGGCCATATTTAGCAAGAGTTTAGATTCTTCTGCTGATTGATTTTCAGAAAAAATGTGACTTGCGACAAATAAAGTGACTAACGTGAAGCATGCGCTAGCCACCGTTAGTATAACCACGATAACAACGGACTTTACCGTGAAGTCCAAACCTCAATTCTTTCAAATTCATATAACGTCACAGGGCGGTGTGTAGTGTGCAACGTAATGTTCTAATGAATACCTGTTTCTGTTTCTTGGTTTAACAAAAGGTTATCACTTAACTTCAACTCACCTCATCTCCACACTTCACATTTGCATTATACGTAACTTCCGGTCCTGACAGAAGAGCTGGTCCTGAGAGTGGAGGTCTGCAAAGAAGGGTCCTGAGAGGTTAGGTCTGCAGCCAGACCCCTCTCGATCTAGTACTGGAGCTGATACAGGGGTGACAGCGTAGATGTTCCTGAGCAGCTGTGGATGTCAGAGGGGACCGGGGACAGACCAGCAGCCAGTGCAGGGAGACGGTCGTCGAGACACACGATGGGGAACAAGAGCCCTCTAGATGGCGCGGCAGACAGCCAGGGCAGGGAGGCGCTCAGGACGTGGAGGATGGCTTCAGGGATGGGGACTAGAGGACGGGAAGGAGAAGAGAAGGTAAGTACAACACTTTTAACTGACTATCAAACTGTTCACACAAGGCCACACATCACTGCGTCGAAAGGTGGAACTAACTGGCGTCTGTCCAAGGTTCTCCCTCTCCATTTATCCCAGCCGTGGGAGAATGGCAACGAGCCACACCTGCGTCCTCTGATGAGCTGCTGCCACACCCTGCAATCAGAGGTTAGTGGAAACCAACACCACACACCAGATACTGAGAACCTGACAATGTGTCTTGTTAAGAGGTAGCCTGACCAATCAGATCCTCCTGCATTATGTTCAAATGCAGAAGGGTCTGACACCGGAGCCGCACCCAATCATTTCCTCGTCAAATTTTAGGACGGACCAATTACATATCACCTTTGTTGTGTGTCATCCTGAAAACATGGAACTAGCGTTTTCCACCCAGAACACAACATTTAACATGGCGGACTTGGCTGTGGATGAAGTGTTTACTTCTGCGCTTTCTTCAGTTTTGCTTGGGGCTGTCAAATACGTGTGTGCAATGACACCTAGTATTCGCAAGTTTTTGACACAAAAGCAACAACTGTCATTAATATTCGTGTCAGGTTCAGTGTTCTGTGTTTTTCTGTGTCGGGTGAGTCATCTGCTTGCAGAGATGAGCTACGCTGGAGCGCGAGGTAGATTGATTACACCTGCCGGAGATCAGAGCCGATGAGGAGCAGGGTGCTATTTAAGCATGAAGCAGACGTTCATTCAGCGCCTGGTTGTTAACCTACATGGTAGCGCCTTTGTGCCATCCTAGTGATTCATTCCTAGTGATTTTCATGATACCTGTTGAGATTTTCCGAGAGTGTTTTTTCCCCTGTGCTCAACTAACCTGTTGTCTTCAGGATTTGCGTCACCCTGCTCCTTGTGTGTTTCCGAGGATCCTTCTGTGTCCAGCGTCTGATCTCCCTGAGCCGTGTCTATCTCCCTCCAGCGATCTCACCCGACCTGGACTCACCACCTCCCTGCACAGCACCGCACTGGACCTGTCCTCCTCCCGAGAGTTACCTGCTTCAAACTCCTGTGAGTCATTCTTCATCTCCCCTCCCTGCAATATCTCCTGTGCATATCTACCGGCTCCAGCACTAACTCTCATTTCCCCTTGCAGTCCCGAGAACCACCTGACGCACCAGATCACCGAGCACATTTACCACTGTATATATACTGTATAATCACCTGTCACTTGTAAATAAACCTGTTCACTTTGCACCCGAGAACTGTGTCTGAGTCTGAGTCCAGCATGTGGGTCAACAAGTTGACAGAGCCCGTGACAATTCGTCTTTTCTCCTCCATTAACCATGGCTCTGTAGCTACCATCATGGCTACCATCGCTAAACCTTTTGTTTTCCTTCCGCCTCGTGTGTATCCGCTTTAGCGTCACATATGTTATATGTCACTGCCGGGTTTCTGTGATTGGTTCTCTGTCAACTGGCTAAGCCCGCCTTCGAAATTGAGAGTTCAGCTCCAGGCCCCTATGTCTTTGTAAAGTATTCTGTCAAAGACTTGGGCCTGGTTGATCAGGTAAGTTAAGAAGTGGTCGGGTTTCAGCCTTTCTTACCTTGGCCAGGTCTCTGAGAACTGAACACCTCGTACTTCTTCACACTCCAGGTAGGTTGCAGTTGTGAAATATGGCAGCACTGGAGGATAATGGGTTCCTGGTAGCTTCAAGTTTGATTCTTCTCAAATTTTAGGCGTTTAGTTGGCATCTTTTCTTCTTGACACATTTCTTGCGCCCCTGTTGACTATTTGCTACAAAACTTTTGTGTCATGCCTGGAGGTTTGTAGAGAACTCTAATGCAAACCCAGACTTCAGACCAACACACAGGAGTCTTTTGAAAGGTTAAACAGTGTTTAATATTTACAGTGAATGACAATACAGGAGAATGTGCGAGAGGCAGGAGATCCGGGACTGGAAACGGCTCGGGATGAGATCTGGCAGCAGAGGAGAAACAAGTTAGTGGATGCTTGATTATGACTTGCACTAAGGTGTTGTCTGCGGTGCGCGGGGAATGTGCTCACAGAACTTACGGTGCAGGGAAGGCAGGCGGTGCGTGGAGGAGGACTGAGGAACCAGCAATGGTGATGGTGAATTTCCTGGAGATGATGATAGTGAAAGTACTCCAGAGTTGATGGTAGTTTCCAGGGTTGAAGATGAGGCAGGGGTGACAGCGATGTTGTCACTCTGACCAGCGCAGGTGCGGGAGATCCAGAGAGGACCAGAGACAGACCAGGACCAGGGAGACGGAGACTGTTGTGTTGGACCACGACGGAACCAGAAGCCCTCCGGACGGCGCGGCAGACAGCCAGCGCAAGGGGGCCGCTCAGGACCAGGACCAGGACTAGAAGACAGGAAGGAGAAGATCAGGTAAGTACACTAGCTACTAGAGTTGTGCTCAGGCTTTAACTAGTGAGGCCACACGTTACCACTGTAAGTGTTGTAACAAACTGGCGTCTGTCTCCAGTCCCTCCTCTGCTTAAATACCCAGCCACAGAGGGCTGGGTAACGAGCCGCACCTGGAACCACTGATCAGCTGCTGCCACGCCGTGCAATGAGAAGGTTAGTCCATCCAAAACACAAACACCACACACCAGCTGCTGAGAACCTGACATTTTGATGGTTCTATGATCACGCCCCAATGTCTTAGATAAGACTTTTTACAATTTTTACCTTTTCAGAGTCTGTTAAATCTCCTTTTTGGCCCATTTTTCCTGAGGAGAAGAATCTGCCTAATAATTATGCACACCTTGATATAGGTTGTTAATCTCCTTAGGTCACACTCTCCCTCATTACACAAATACACATCACTTGATATGCATCAAATCCAATAAGAATTTAGGTTTGTACAGCTTGGAGTTAGAAATTATGTAAAAAATGATATGGTCAAAATACTCACTTGCCTAATAATTGTGCACAGTGTATTGCCACAAATGAATTTGGGTGCTGTGTTTGTAGCTTAGCAACAGTCGAGCCAATGATGTCACATGCAGACTGGCTGATGGTAGAATGTAAACTGCACCTAATGCCTCAGTAAAACACATTATGCTGCATTCCCGTTACTCTGGCTGAGTAATAAACATAGTTTCAAGTTCATCCATTTTGTTAACAAGAGATCTCACATTTGTCAATATGGCTGATAAAAGTGAAGGTTTAAACTTCCTCTTTCTCTCTCTTCACTTTGCTCCTGCCCTACATCCATGTCTTCTTCTTCTTAGCTCATCAGGGACCAGGGGTTTCCATTTGAGGATTATTTGAGCCTTAGAAATCTCTATTAACTGCTCTTTCTGTCAGGATCTCAGCAGCTGGTGTTGGTATATTTTGGACTAATTGTCATTGCAGGGCGTGGCAGCAGCTTGATGAGTGACTGCAAATGTGGCTCGTTACCCAGCTCTCCTGAGCTGGGTATTTAAGCAGAGGAGGAACTAGAGACAGACGCCAGACCGGTCAGTTTGGGGGTGTGGCGGGAGCTTCAGGTCGCTGAGTGTCGGAGTTTGAATTTGATAACAGAAACCCAAACTTTGGTCAGATTGAATGGTAAAAGGATATTCATCGGATAAAAATAAGGTAATATTGAAAGGAAAGGATAAAGGACTTGGGAATGTTTGGATGATCAGAAGGAAAGGACTGGAGTTGGAGGAAATGCCAAAATCAAGACGAGAAGGACAGATAATGGCGGGTAGGCACGGCTGTGTAGTGAATGAGAAGGAGTGGGGTGAGATAGAGGAAGATGAAAGTGAGGATAGTATGGAGATGAGTTTTGGAAAGGATATGGTGAGGGGAAAGAGAGGGAATAATTCAGATGAAGAGAAAACCAGGAAACAGAGAAGGGTGGTGGCAAATGAAAGTGCAGAAGAAGAAGGTGAATTTAAAGTCATATTGAGATTCAGTGAGGGAAATTGAGTAAATACTATGAGTCCGGTTAAGTTAAAATCTATTTTGAAAAATCAGGTTGGGGAAATAAAAATGGCAAAGGTTTTGAGAGATGGAAATTTTCTAATTGTGTGCAAAACAGAAGAACAGAGAGAAAAGGCTAGAAAAATGAGAGAGGTGGGGAAACATAAAGTGATTAGTATGAGTATGGTGGGAATGGGGGGACAAGGGCCAAAAGGAGTGATATGGGGAATACTGGTGGAGGTCTCTGTGGAAGAAATCAAAAATAATCTTAGAGGAGCAATAGTGAAAGAAGCAAGAAGATTAACAGAGTATCGGGAAGGTGTAAAGAGAGAACAGGAGGCAGTCATGTTAACTTTTGAAGGGGCAAACCTGCCATATCAAGTTTTCTTAGGGTAGATGTCCTATGAGGTGAGGGAATATATACCAAAACCTATTTGATGCTATAACTGCCAGAGATTTGGACATACGGCAAATGTTTGTAAAGGGAGAAAGAGGTGTCCCAAGTGTGGAGAAAATCACGGATTCGAAGACTGTGGAAACAAAACAAAGCCAAGAAGTTGTAACTGTGGAGGAGAGCATAGTGCTGCTTATTTTGGGTGTCAGGTTATGAAAAGAGAAGTACATATTCATCAAACAAAAGTCGAAAACAAGATATCTTATGCAGAGGCAGCCAAAAGGGTGGGGAAAAGTACAGAGAGAAGAGATGGAAAATTAGTGGAGGAATCGTCTAAAGAACTGGGAGGAGAGATGGAAGGAAAAGTCTGGATAGATTGGGAAAAGCTAGTAACATTCATTGCAGGAGTGATTAATGCAACAATGGAAACAAAATCAAAAACAGAAAAGATTCAAATAATAGTGAAAGCTGCTGCAAATCATTTAGATTTAAATGAGTTATCGTGGGAAGAAGTTAGACAAAATCTCAGTGCATGTTCAAGTCAAGAAGGTGGAGGCATAGGTTAAGTAAATTGTATTAATATTACAATGGAATGCAAGGAGCTTAATAGCAAACGGTCAGGAACTTAAAAGATATATAGAAGAGCAAATAGAGAAACCGGATATAATATGTATTCAAGAAACATGGTTAAATAAAAAGCTAGATTTGAAGTTATATCCATATACTGTGATTAGAAGGGATAGAGAGGAAGGCATAGGGGGAGGGTGTGCTTTATTAATAGGAATTGGAATTATAGAATTATTAAATTGGGGAAAGAAGAAGAATTTATAGGAATATAAATTTATACAAACAGAGGGAAAATGTATGTGCTAAATTACTATAATCCATGTAAGAAATTAGATTTAAATAGAATTAGAGGAATGATAGATGGAGATCAGAAAAATGTTTTGGTATGTGGAGATTTTAATGCATATAATACAGGAGCAAAGACAGATGCAAATGGAGCGGTAATTGACGAATTAATAGATTTAAATTTAGTGTGTTTAAATGATGGAAGAGGGACAAGATTTAATATTAATACAGGTGGCACTTCTGCAATAGATATTACTCTAGTGTCAAATGAGTTGGCTGGGAAGTGTGAGTGGAATATACAGGATAGTTTGTTGGGGAGTGATCATTATCCAATTTTTGTTAAAGGGGTTATGACATCAAAATGCACTTTTTAAATTTTTTTGGGGGATATCATGATGTGTTGTGCACTGATGAGGCCGTGTGAACGTCCAAAGTGAGTATCAAAGTTCCCGTTTGTGGGCGGTCCGCTTTGTTTCATATTTAAAAAACGGTTGAATCGGAAAGCACCATTTTTTCCTACGTGGCATTTCATCCTACGTATTTCACAGCGTCCAATAACAGTGCACAGTAAAGTAAACAGTTCCCTCCCCAACCCCACCCCCAGCCCATACACCGTTAGCTGCGTTGCGCTAGCTTGTGCTGCTGCACTTGAGAAGAGATGACTACGCAAACGGGGACATGTTGTGTCCAAGGATGCTCAACCCATGCTGGAAGTTTCCACTCACTCCCGAAGGATGAAAAAACTAGAGAAGAGTGGCTGAAGTTCATTTATGGAGAAGTGCCACGCAGTTATAACCTCAATTTGAGAATGTGTTCAGCTCACTTCACGGAGGACTGCTTGAATTCAAGTTGGGATTGTCAAAGAAACTGATTTTAATTATAAAATTCTTTACCAACCCTGAAGGAGGCGACCACATCGTCAATACCCGTAAGTTTATTTATTTAATAAAATGCTGCCTTGCCTGATAAACGTTTGTTCGTGGTCTGAAGAGTTCATGATGCTAGCATGTGATAGCCGCTCTAGCAACAATGTCCGTGAGCAACAGGTTTATCATACCATATTGTGAATCTATTTTCATTGATAACATCTGACAGCACTGTTTATCCGCTCATGTGATTAGTTGAGTTTTATGTGTTCACCCCTCCGTCTTCCTCAGAAGACGTTTCAGGCTCGAACATATACGGTTGTAAACGTCCACTCGCCATGTTACTGGACTGTTGACGGAGCCGAGAAGAAAGGCTTGCTGCGGGCAATGGTTGTAGCCAGTCAGAGCGAAGTCAGCCAGGGAGACCCACATATCATTAACGAAAGGAACCGTGTTGCTGAGAAGAGGATTCTGACCTGCCCGTACACCCCCGCCCTGTTAGTTTTTTAATCAAATTCTTTTGAGAGTTGACATATGCAGGCATATCTACTACATGAAATAGCTTTACGCCAGTTTAAACAGTGATGTCATCTCACCTTTAAGGTTTTAGGAGTTAAGGAAGTAAATATTGGAAAAAGAGAAGGAAGTAAAATAACAATCCCAAAAAGTAAAGGGATATGAAAAGGAGAAATGTGCCTTGGCAGAATGATTAATGTGAGAAGGCAATTAAAGGGACATAAGGAAAGATTTGTGGAAAACTACACATGCATTTCCAGTTTATTCAATGCTAATGGGTCATGAAGCATTAAAAACCCAAAATAACGAGGCCATCCGCATATATGTCTGTTGCCTTGGAAACGCTGTGTGCTACATAATGCGCTGCAGTTCGACGTCCGAATTTCCCTTGCAGTTGTAGGGATGTGACGTAAATTGACGCTGCATGCGCGTTGCCGACAGCTCTTGAACAGGAAGTACATGGCCGCCGTGGACTTGGATTCAAACACTGAAGGTATACTGATGGATGTTTCTGCAGCCATCAAACGATCTGCATCCACTCTCACCCCCCAAAAAAGTGGCACCACGAAGAAAAAAAAGACTTTATCAGCGGCATCTCGTGAGTCAAAAAAAAAACATGACCGAAGCCGGGCAGGCACCCGCATAAATATTGGATATGCGTTCGGTTCATGGAGGGAACTTCAGCTGCATTTGGGAGTGAAAACGGATGCTGACATGGCTCATTTCCTTGTGACCAGGTGAGAAAACATTATAGGTCGTGTTTAGAGCCTGATACAGTATGAAAATGATGAGATCAAATCAAATAACAGAGTGGAGAGACCTGACATGAAGTATGTTAGCCTCCCCGGTGCAGTGCTGTGAAGACGAACAGTCTGTAAAGTGTCTGTGCGCGCTCCCGTGCCGGCTTGGCTGGTGGCTGCAGTTAGCCACAGCGCCTGTCACGGCAGCACTGAGTCAGATTTTGTAAAGCTGCCTTAAAGCAGAACTAAGTAAGTTTTGCTCTCGCTCTCCCCCTACTGGTCCCCTGTGAAAGCTCACTGTCGTAACGTTCCCCCGCCGCCGCCGCAGACCCCCCCCCTCCCCCTCACCCCACGCCGCCGCCCCCCCAACAACAACGCGCAGAGAACGCTTTTGCAAGAAGAAAGAAAAACAAAACCAAGAAAATGTCTCGACAGGTGAGTATTATTGTCATCTTTGCGCTCCTAAGGGTGGCGTTGCTAACAACGGCAAGGGCTTCATGCTTGTATTTATGTACGTGAGTGTGAGTGCCGTAAAGCAGGTTTGTTCTCGCGAGATTAGTCGGTCCGATCCACTGAAAGTTGCAAGTGCTGCTTTCAGGACACAGACCCCGGAGGGAGGGGAGGGACCCACGAATCACCCCGCCAAGTCCTTGTTTACCCCCACAGGGACTCTAGAAAACATTTATTGAGGTGAAAAAACTTACTTAGTTCTGCTTTAAGTTCCTTTAAGGAGAGAAATAAAAGTATGAAAGAATTGAAAAAGACTGACAATTTTGATAATTTGATAAAGTATAAAAGATTGCAGGCGGAAGCAAGGAGAACTATAAAAAGAGCTAAAAGGGAAAACTGGAGATGCTTTTGTGATAAAATTGGAAGAACAACACCAGTGAATGAGGTTTGGGGAATGATAAAGAAGATAAAAGGAATTTATAGAGAATGGAGTTATCCAGTGCTTAAAATGGAAGATGAGATAGCGGTTAAGGATGAGGAAAAAGCACAAGTGTTGGCCAAAACATTTGTTAGAATAAATAGCAATGACAATTTGTCAGAAGATAGAAGGAGTAGAAGGGAAGAAACTAGAAAGAAAAATGAGGTAGTATGTGAACAAGAGAAGTGTCTTTGTCTTTAATGGATGTACCTTTTAATCTGATGGAATTAGAACGAGCTTTGGGGAAAAGTAAAAGAACATCTCCTGGTAGAGATAAGATTAGTTATGAGATGCTTAAAAAATTGGGAAATAAAATGAAGATGAGATTATTAGAGTTGTATAATAAGGTTTGGGTAGAGAAGGAAATTCCAAAGAATTGAAAAGAAGCAGTGATAATACCAATAATAAAACCAGGGAAGGATCCCAGTAAACCAGAAAATTATAGGCCAATAGCTTTTACATCACATATTGGAAAAATAATGGAAAGAATGATTACAGAGAGGTTAAATCATTTTCTGGAAAGTAGAAATTTAATAACAAAGTTTCAGAGTGGTTTTAGGAAAGGTAGGGGGACAATGGATCTAATAGTTTATCTTGAAAATGAAGTTAGGAAGGCGCAAGCTAATAAAGAAAGCTTAGGGATAGTATTTTTTGATATAGAAAAAGCATATGGTATTGAAAGAGGGATTATTAATTAAATTAAATAGGTTAGGTCTTAAAGGAAGAGTATATGAGTGGATAAATTTTTTTTTATTTAATAGATATATTCAAGTAATGATAGGGGATAAAAAGTCAAATAAGTATTTAGTTGAAAATGGAACTCCACAAGGAAGTATAATTAGTCCAGTACTTTTCTCTATATTAATAAATGATGCTTTTGGTGAGATAGGCTGTGAATTTGGAAAAACGTTATTTGCCGACGATGGAGCAATATGGAAAAGGGGAAGAAATACTAAATACTTACAAAAGAAATTGCAAGAAGCAATATTGAAGGTAGAAAGCTGGTCTTATGATTGGGGTTTTAAGTTTTCAGTAGAGAAAACAAAAAGTATGGTGTTTACAAGAAATAGGAATACGATTATTAATCTTAAATTATATGGTGAAAAGATAGAGCAAGTTAAAAGCTTTAGATATCTGGGAGTGATTTTTGATGCAAGACTAACTTGGAAGGAGAATATAAGTAAAATTGAAGAAAGATGTAAAAAAGTAATTAATATAATGAGATGTTTAAAAGGGACTGAGTGGGGGGCTAGTGCGCAGGCATTAAAACAGATATTTTTATCAATGATTAGGTCAGTAATAGATTATGGGAGTATTGTATATAGTTCTGCAAGTAAAACTTTAGTAAAAAAGATTAAGATTATACAAAGTCAGGCGCTAAGAATATGTAGTGGGGCAATTAAATCAACACCAGTAGCAGCTATGCAAGTAGAAATGGGAGAAATGCCGATAGCTTTGAGATTCAAACAAATATTATTAAATTATTGGGTTAGTGTACAGGGAGGTACAGAAAATGATCATTTGGTGTCCAAAGAAATGTATTTAGGTTGGGAAAATGGAAAGGAGAAGTATGAGAGTATGATGGGGAAAGCAAAAATGATTAGCTGGAAAAATGAAATTAAATAAGATAACATTTATAAAGAAATGTATATATTCAGTTATTCCAAAGTGGATTTTTCCTCAGTGTAATATGGATTTTTATATTAAGAGTAAAATGGAGCAGAAAAATGTAAAGGAAATTGGGATAGCATTGGATGTGAAAGATTAAATAGTATCCATAAATCGTTTATTCCAATATTTACAGATGGTTCAAAAGACGCAGGAAAAGGGAATACAGGTTTCTCTTTTTATATCCCAGATTTAGGAAAAGTGGAAAAAATAAGAACTCTTAATAATTTTTCAGTATTTACGGTGGAGATGTTAGCTATCTGTTTTAGCTTACGGTGGGTAGAACATAACAGTGTGAAAAGGTGTATAATATGTACAGATTCTCTTTCAGCATTATTATCCATTAAATCATCACTCTAGAATGCGCCGCGAGGTGGCAGCAAATTGTAGTAGCTCTGTCTTTGCTATCGTGATTTTTTTTTAATTACAGCCGTCTTTTGACAGACTTCAGCTGTCAAATTAGTTTTTTTAAAGAGGATTTTACGTCGGTTCGGAGGCTGTGCTGCACGGGAGAGTTTTTTTTGGATATTTTTGGCTCTTTTTAGCTGTTTCCAGATTTGGTTATGATGAGTCTCCATGGCAACGGAAGACTTGTTTATCAGCGTGACCAACTGATAAAACTCTCCCAAATCAAAATTAACAGTGAAATAACACAGCAAATCCCGCTGGAGTTGAAGAGAAAGAGAAGAGGACGCAGGGCAGGAGTGAAGCAGAGAGAAAAGCGGTGGAGATTTAAACCGTTTCTTCCAACTGTTGTGATGGGTAACGTCAGATCGCTGGCTAACAAAACGGACGAGCTCGAGGTGCTAACCAGGTCCCAGAAAGAGTACAGAGAATGCAGTTTTATGTGTTTCACCGAGACGTGGCTGCATGAACACATCCCGGACAGTAATGTGTCTGTACACGGCTTTATGACGGTCCGCGCAGACCGCAGTAAGCAACTCAGCGGGAAGCTGAGGGGAGGTGGAATCATAGTGCTGGTTAACCAGCGTTGGTGTCATCCTGGACATGTCACCGTGAAGGAGAAGATCTGTACGAGGGACATTGAACTGTTAGCTGTGTGTTTCCGTCCATATTATTTACCCAGAGAGTTTACCTGTGTTATTCTGGAAGCGGTTTATATAATACCTGGTACCGCTCCAGAAACTGCCTGTGATGTCATCAGCTCCGTTGTTGCAAGGCTACAAACACAGCATCCAAACTCAGTTATGGCGATCTCTGGAGACTACAGACGTCTCCCTCTCTAGAGCTTTACCAACATTCCAACAGTTTGTCAGTTGCTCCACCAGAGAAAATAAGACGTTGGACTTATTTTATGTAAATATTAAAAATGCATACAGCTCCTCTGCCCTGCCACCTTTAGGAAGATCTGACCATAATCTGGTTCTTCTCACCTCCACCTACAAGCCCATCGTTCAGCAGCAACCAGTGATCACAAAAACCATCAAAACCTGGTCTAATGATGCTGAAGGTGCTCTGAAAAGTTGCTTCGAGGCTACGGACTGGAATGTCCTCTGTGAACCTCATGGAGACAACATCAACACCATGACTGAGTGTGTGACAGATTA
>SSNP01000140.1:115692-140878 GCA_006937955.1 Pachypanchax playfairii
AAAAAAAAAAAAAAACTACTACAACCTTGAATTTCCCTTCTGGGATAAATAAAGTATTTTTCATTTCATTTCATTTCATTTCATTTTTCATTTCATTAAGGAGGAACTGAGGAGGAACTAAGGAGGCCGTAAGAAGGAACTGAGGAAGCAGTAAGAAGGATGTAAGGAGGGAGTAAGGGAGGATGTAAAGGGCTGTAAAGAGGATGTAAAGAGGATGTAAGGAAACTGTAAAGAGAATGTAAGGAGGCTGTAAGGAGGGGTGGAAGGCAGAGTTTGTCCTGCTAGTACTGTTAGTGCTGCTGTGGATGAAACTGTGGTGTCACAGCAGAAGTCAGCTGTACCTAAAGCCAATAACTGTTTTGTGGTTCATAAGTAGTCATTTTTGGCTTTTAGGGTTGATGTTACGTATGTATGGGGTTAGACAGAAGAACTCCAGATCTGATTTCATCAAGTTTGTAACCGAGGCTGCCAACAGATTTTTGGGGCTTGAAGACTTTGCTCCTCAGATTTTACATGAATTTATGAGGATGAGTCAGGTGGTCCAAGCTGAAGGAAAATTTGAGATGGAAGAGGAGATTGAGCTAGAAGAAGGTGACTTCAGAGATGATGATGATGTAGCTTAGGCTTTGTTTCATGGTTTGTATTTTGCAGTGGAATGCAATAAGTCTAATTGCAAATGGACAGGAGTTTAAAAAGGGACTCTCAGCCAAAACCAGATTTTAAAAGCCAAATCTTGATTTTGTTATTCCAGGTTATGTGTGTCTCTGTAAAGATAGAACAAGTAGACCTGGTGGTAGGTGTGCTACATTTGTAAGGTTGTGTGTTCAGTACAGGTGCTGTGAATGGGAGGTGTCACTTGAGTCTATGGTAATTTAGGTTTGGTCTAATGAAGGTAAGCTATGGTTGGCCAATTGTTATAATCAGGGCTTGACATTAACTTTTCTGTTCACCAGCCACTGTGGCTAGTGGTTTTCCAGTTACTAGCCACTCAGCATTTTCACTAGCCACAATTTTGTTGTTGAGAAATTATGTTTAATATGATTAAAGCTGACTATGGCGCGGTAAAGTTTACTTGACCTAGATTTACAACCTTTTTAAATGTAAATGACCCTTGTATTGTTTGTGCCGACAACAAAAGAGACCCCCTTCATCTTTTCACCACCATACATCCTACAGTCAGTGCAGTACATTACATTCTCCCCTGGGTCATACGATAACCATTCTCGACCTGCTGTCTTCCACTTTTCGTTAAACGACCTTTTCTTTTTCTTTGTCTCTCCTTCCTTCGTTTCATCTTCATGTTTTCTTTTTGTTTGCTCTCCGGGTTTCCTGACGCCTTGAATGTGCCGCCACATTATCACCCCCACTACTTCACAACTGTTGTCCACAGGGACCGGCTGTCTAAAGTGACGTTGGTCACGAATGGACCAATGAGCAAACACTGTGCGCAGGCAGTGCTCATGGGAGTTGTAGTGTCTTAGTCTCACATTGCAATTTGTTTATTATTTCAGATGTCATTTGAGAAAACTACAATAAAAAAATGTATATAAAATTCAGCCCGCCAAAAGTGGCTAGTCGGAGTGGCTGCGTCACCCGCCACTGCTGAAATTCACCCGCATTTGGCGGGTTGGCGGGTGTTAATGTCAAGCCCTGGTTATAATCCATGTAAACCATTAAGTTTAGCTGAGTTTGAGGATATTTACAGTAGGATAGGGTCATCTGCAATTTGGGTGGGGGTTTTAATGCTCACAATCCATAGTGGGAGATTCAAGAAAAGGATTCAAATGGGGCAGTAATTGAAGAATTTCTGGATATTGCAAACTTAATAGTCATGAATACTGGTGTGCCAACTCGTTTAGACCTAAAATCTGGGAAAGTATAACCAGTCCCTCCAGGATTTCGCGATGTTGCGATTAATGCAACTATGCAACTATTAATGCAACTTCAATGAAACTCTGCGAAATCAGCGCACTCGTGCAACTTCCTCCAAACACCACAACTTTCCTGAAAAAAAACATTCGTTTGTGTCTCTTCCCTAATGTTTCTGTTAGTTTTCGCACAAGTACTTTCTGCGGAGGCAGGAGAACGTTAGCAGAGGCTTGGCTTAGCTTTTCAGAACAGAAGAAGAGAACCCGTATGTCACTTCCTGTCTTTATCCTGTGCCAGGAGAATGGAGGCACGAGGGACATGGGTGACAATAATAAATCACATTTGCCAACAAAAATTTCTGCAAGAAACTGTGCTAAACAGTTCCCAACACTGCTTCACGAGAGCGGGGGTAAACTTTTTTGTTAAATGTTGTTATTGAACACAAGCGCAAGTCGTCGATTAACAAACATTTCAGCAGTGCAAAACACGCAAGGAGACTTCAAGCGAACACACATCCCCTTCAACAAGTTACTGTGACCGAAGCGACTGCATCCAGAGCGATAGCGACCACAGAACAAAAAACTGAATTACTTACAATGCCAAAGTTTGCATTATAAAATAAAATATAAGAAACATTATTTTGTTGTTTTATTGTTT
This sequence comes from Pachypanchax playfairii, assembly GCA_006937955.1. Taxonomy (NCBI): domain Eukaryota; kingdom Metazoa; phylum Chordata; class Actinopteri; order Cyprinodontiformes; family Aplocheilidae; genus Pachypanchax; species Pachypanchax playfairii. The sequence goes on from SSNP01000140.1 coordinate 118,219, forward strand.
CAGTATTTTAAATTACCATTATTCTAAAGTGGGAAACATCTTATTTAGTTTACATATTTCTCTAAACTCATTTAGAATCAGCAATGCACAGCTAGTGAATTAGCTTTTTGGACTCATCCTGGACAAATTCATGTTGTTTTAATAATGGAAATAAGATTTTACATTCAGTTTGAACATCATAAAATCAGATAATTATGATAGGAGCCTTAAAGATGAACATTCTATTGAAAAAAAAAATCGCAACTGTTTTGCAACTTTTTGAAAAACAGGCCGCGAAATGTGGTGTTTTTCTCCGCAACAATCATAAAAATTGCCTGCAAAATCCTGGAGGTTTAGGGTTAGGGTTTTGCTTCTCCAGGGTTGGCGCGGGTAGGGACTGGAAAGTATTGGAGGAGGATCCATTAGGTAGTGATCACTTTCCTGTATTTAGCCTGTTTGGTAGCTCAGTTGTCTTAGATAATGGAGAGAAAATTGCTAGGTTTAATTATTCTCTAGCAGACTGGTCTAGGTTTAGAGAGGGCACAGCAGAGGGCATAGAAGAGATTGACAGTGACAGCACAGTGGATGTGATGTGTGAGTCATTAATATCAATGATTATGAAAGTTGCATCTGAGACAATTCCTTTTAGGAGAAATCATGGAAGTCGAGTTATTGGTCCCTGGTGGAATAAGGAGTGTGAGAATGCAGTAAAAAAGAGAAAGCAGGCTTTTGCTAAGATGTGTAAATATCCTACTCAAGAAAATGTTATTGATTTTAAGATGTGTAGAGCAATGGCAAGAAAAGTAATAAACACAGAAAAGAAAAAGTGCTGGAGATAGTTTTGTTGTACTTTAGGCCCAGATTTTTCAGGATGTTCATAATTCAAGGTTTTTGTGAGAAGAAGGGCATAGGTTACATGAGATCATGTTGTCAGAAAATAGGTTTAAGTTGGCAGGAGTAGCAGAAACAGATAAGGAGTATAATTATTTTTTTTCCTTTAAAGGGGTTATGACATCAAAATGCACTTTTTTGAGTTTTTTGGGGTATATCATGATGTGTTGTGCACTGATGAGGCCGTGTGAACGTCCAAAGCGAGTATCAAAGTTCCCGTTTGTGGGCGGTCCGCTTTGTTTCATATTTAAAAAAGGGTTGAATCGGAAAGCACCATTTTTTCCTATGTGGCATTTCATCCTACGTATTTCATAGCGTCCAATAAAAGTGCACAGTGAAGTAAACAGTCCAACCCCCCACCCCCAGCCCATACACCGGTAGCTGCGTTGCGCTAGCTTGTGCTGCTGCTCTTGAGAAGAGATGGCTACGCAAACGGGGACCTGTTGTGTCCAAGGATGCTCAACCCATGCTGGAAGTTTACACTCACTCCCGAAGGATGAAAAAACTAGAGAAGAGTGGCTGAAGTTCATTTATGGAGAAGTGCCACGCAGTTATAACCTCAATTAGAAAATATGTTCAGCTCACTTCACGGAGGACTGCTTCCATAACTTGGGTGAATTCAAGTTGGGATTGTCAAAGAAACTGATTTTAATTAAAAATTCTTTACCAACCCTGAAGGAGGCGACCACATCGTCAATACCCGTAAGTTTATTTATTTAATAAAATGCTGCCTTGCCTGATAAACGTTTGTTCGTGGTCTGAAGAGTTCATGATGCTAGCATGTGATAGCCGCTCTAGCAACAATGTCCGTGAGCAACAGGTTTATCATACCATATTGTGAATCTATTTTCATTGATAACATCTGACAGCACTGTTTATTCGCTCATGTGATTAGTTGAGTTTTATGTGTTCACCCCTCCGTCTTCCTCAGAAGACGTTTCAGGCTCGAACATATACGGTTGTAAACGTCCACTCGCCATGTTACTGGACTGTTGACGGAGCCGAGAAGAAAGGCTTGCTGCGGGCAATGGTTGTAGCCAATCAGAGCGAAGTCAGCCAGGGAGACCCACATATCATTAATGAAAGGAACCGTGTTGCTGAGAAGAGGATTCTGACCTGCCTGTACACCCCCGCCGTGTTAGTTTTTTAATCAAATTCTTTTGTGAGTTGACATATGCGGGCATATCTACTACATGAAATAGCTTTACGCCAGTTTAAACAGTGATGTCATCACACCTTTAAGGAGTTGGAGGATGCTATTAAGGTGGGAGCTAATACTACACCAGGGCAGGATGGAATCAGTTGTTGTTGTTGTTGTTGCAACACCTAGATGAAGGTACTATGCATGAAATTCTAGTGCTTTTTAATTATATCTGGGAGGAAGGAGTCTTACCAAGGTCTTAGAAGCATGCTATTGTAGTGCCTATTGTGAAGCCAGGAAAGGATCCAGCTTCTCCATCATCATACAGGCCAATAGCATTGACATCTGTGCTGTGTAAGGTGATGGAGAGGATGGTGACTTATGCCGCTTTTCCAACGACAGAACACGGTGCGGCTCGGTTCACTTTAGCCCCCTGCGGACCCATTTCTACCGCCTTTCTTGGGTCTTAACCACGTCATTTCGCACCAACTTGGCCTCTTTTTTCAGACCACCTCCTCGGTGGTCCGAAGCGGCCCAAAGCGGGCCCACACGCCCACCTGTCTACTGATTGGTCCAGTAAACTGCTACCAGTGACACAACTATCTACGTAGTGGTAGCCCCTGATTGGCCCGGCTGTGTGTGGTGTTCACGTGGTGTGATTCAGAAGCGCTCCCGCAAAAGGCTTTAAAAAAAAAACTCCCAGCAACCATACAGATATTTAATTTTAGAATACAATTGACTTTGGACAATGGCGACTTCCTCCACAAGAACCAAAAATCAAACCAACCAAAATAAACCACAGACAGAGCGCAAAGTACAAAAACACACGTATATCCACCATTGTTGTTGTTGTTTCACACGCTGTGATGTCGCGGACAAAGACTTTTGCGCGCCACTTTTCATAGCCAGATGGGCACGCCCCTATCCCCACTTACGTCCGCTTTATGTTTCCACCGCCTCAAGCGAGTTGATCCGCGCTATACTGTACCACTCTCAAGCGCGCCGTGCCGATTTGTAGGTGGAAAAGGGGCATTAGAGACTGGTGTATTTTCTGGAAACGAGTGGGTTTTTTGTTTGTTACTAGAATGGGTTTAGAGGAGAGAGGAGTACAATAGATTCTGTGGCAGTTTTAGATAGAGATATTAGGAGAGCTTTATTAAATAAGCAAGTTGTTATAGCTGGGTTTTTAGATATTGAAAAGGCTTGTGATAGCATGTGGAGAGAAGGTTTATTACTTAAATTATATGACGCTGGAATTCATGGTAGGATGTTTTATTGGATAAAGAATTTTCTCAGTGATAGATCAATTCAGGTAAGAGTAGGAAATGTGCTATCAGAATCAGGAGAAATAGAAAATGGTACACTGCAAGGGGCAGTTATAAGTCTGGTTTTGTTTAATGTAATGATAAATGGAATATTTGATGGAACTGATGATAGGTTTGGGAAATCTCTCTTGGGAGAGGATTTTGTTTTCTCAAACTCAGAAGGCCTTGGATAAAATTGTATAGTGGGCAAATAATTGGGGGTGTAAGCTGTCTGTAGAAAAAAGTAAATTTAAGATATTTTGGTTCAAAAGAAATATTCCATCTATTAATCTGCATATATGTATATGGGTCAGTGATTGAAAAGGTTAAAGTCTTTAAATTTGGGGGTTTGTGGTTTGATGAGAAACTGCAGTGGAAAGCACATATAGAAAAAGTAGTTAATAAGTGTGACAAGGTAATTAATGTCATGAGAAGTCTTTCAGGTAGTAGCTGGGGGGCAGAATCTGTTGCAGGGCATTCAGATCCACCTCGGTTCCAGCCTTGTTGATTGAAATGGGAGAGTGTCCTTTGTGATTGAGAAGGGAAAAATTGTGCGTTCACTATTGAATTAGAGTGGCCAGGTTCTGGAGTAGTTTGGCATCTAAATGTCTCCTACATAGGTGTTGGGAGTTCAGCGAGAAGGAAGATAAGGCAGGGTTTTTTAGTTATATTGGGAGGCTAATAGAAAGCCTGAGAATACGAAAGGATATGGTGGTGGGTTTGGTGTAGTCTCCAGTATGTAAAAGAATATTTAAGTGAACAGGAGGATGCCGTCCAAATTTATACTGATGGGTCTAAAGAGGAGGAGTCACATAGAACTGGTTTTGGAGTGTATATTGCTGAGCCACTAATTAGATCAAGTGTTCATGTGGCAGATAATTTATCTGTTTTTTTTCTGTTGAGCTTCTGGCTATTTTGTGAGCAGTGAGGTGGATAGTAGAACAGAGGCCATCAATATCTATTATCTGCTCTGATTCTGCTGCTGCACTATTGAGTCTTAGTCACAGAAAATCTGAGGTGCATCAAGATTTGGTTTTGGAGATTTTGTGCTGGTTCCAAAAAATTGAGAGTGGGGGTTCCAGTGTGGTGTTTGTTTGGGTCCCTGGACATTTTGGTGTTGTGGGCAATGAAATAGCAGATGAACTGGCAAAAGACTCACTGCGTAAAGATTCCATTGACCTTCACCTTCCTCTGGGAAAATGAGAGTACTATAGTATTTGTAATAAGTATTATAAAGAATTGTGGCAGAAAGAATAGGAGGGGGAGAATAGAGGCCGACTTTATTTTTTATGTCAACCATCAGTTCATCCTGGTAGACAACCATCAACCTCTTGTCGTAGAGATGAGGTAGTAATCACCAGAATGAGATTAGGACTTTGTGGCTTAGCGGCATGTTTGTTATGGGTGGGTAAGCATGTGGATGGGTTGTGTGGGTGTGGTATCCTGAAACTATTGTTCATGTTTTGTTGTCATGCAGTAAATACAGGAGAGAAAGGCAACAACATTTTAAAGAGCTGGCTGAATGGGGTTTAGCTTCTTTTTCCTTTAACTCAATTTTTTAAATTGGTGTAAAGTCTGAGGAAGTATATGGTTCAGTTATTCAATTACTCTGCCGCACTAGTATTTATTCTACTGTAGAATATAGAGAAATAGGTATAGGTTGACAGTGGAGGGCAGCATTGCACACGCCAGCGTATAGCCTGCCGGAACCTCATTAGACGAAGAAGAAGAAAGTTGATTCAAGATGCCTCCTGAAGAAAAAAAACTCCTCCCACGAGCAGCAGAGGGAGACAGCAAAGCTGGTGTGTGTACACTCAGACGGAGAAGCAGGACACGGAACCAGAGCAGTTGCTGAGACATAAGCAACTTGGAGCAGAACAGCTGTTGAGCTAAGTAAAAGAAACAGTATTGGACTTGAAGACTAAAGGAAAAAAAATACCTGGTCGGTTCAGAGGAGGAGCGGACTTTGCTGCGCAGGAGCCGTTGAGGAGAAACTCTGCAGTTATAGCTGCGGTAGGTTTACAATGTATCTGTGTTGGCTATAATAGTTAATTTCATGTAAAACGGTTTTATTTTGTGCAATAGTAAGTGGGGCAGCTGCAACTTTTTCTGTTCACTTCCAAAAAGCCGCCATTTTGTGTTCTCTTCCAGTCACGTAGTCTCCGTGGCAGATGTAAAATAGCGTAGTTTATATTTTTATTTTGTGTTGATTGATTTTATTTGATTTATTATAGTGTCATGCACTGCCGTGCCCAGTCCATATGGGCTTATAAGACACTAACAAAATAATTCCATGATGGCTGCAGACCGTACAAAATTGACATCAACAAATTTCTTCACAACATTTCTTCTCATACAAGCTCATACCGGATACAAAAAAGTTTTTCTTCTATCCCACGCTTTACATAAATACACAGAAAAAGCAAAAATAAATTTTTGAAAAAGATACCTCATAATTTGATCTTCAGGCATCCAAAACACATCTGGGTTTCGAACACATTGAAATATTGTATTCCTTAAGTCAACATATCGTGGAGAGTACAAAACAAAATGAAGTTCATCCTCAACCACACTCAGATCACACAAAGCACCGATCCTCTCCTCTTCCAAGAGACCTTTGAACCTGCCCACCTCCATTGCCAGTGGTAAGGTGCCAGTTCTCAATTGGGCGCAGAGAGACCTTTTTTTCCTCATTAAATTTAAGAGAACATACGTTTCTGTTTAATATTCTTCCATAAATTTAATATAATGTCTTAACTTTGTTTTTTCTACAGATGCCATAATTCCGCTGTTTTTTGAAATCAATAAACAACTTTTGTTCTAACAGTTTAAGATTACACAGAAGCTTGTTTCTGTAAATATAATTTGATTCACATTTTGAAAATATTGTGGCCATTTCTTTTGCCCATGGGTAATCGTTTGAGCAGTCCCATATAAATATCTTTTTGGTTAGTCTGTGTTCTGGGAGCTGAGTGAGGTGGTTCCACAAACGCATCATTTCAACACTCTGTTTTAAGAGACAAGGATCCCAACCCATGTCACCCTGAAAAGCTAATTTAGTGGTAAATTTATGCACACCAAGAAAGACTTGAATAGCCCTATTCTGAAGAGCATTTGTGTAGTTTAAGTCATTGAATCCCCACATTCCTGCGGCATAGAACAAAATTGAGCCAACCATTGAATCAAACATTTTTGTGAAGACAGAGAAACTTAAATCAGGTACAACTTTCATCTTACATACTATAGAGCCCAAGGCTCTTCCTGCTGTGTCTGCAACGAGTTTAGTTCCCTCAGCAAAACTCATAAACTCACAGTGTTACTTTATTTTATATGCTAAATGTGATATTTGCAGGCCAGGTTTTTTTGTCTAACCCGGAAATCACTCAAACCTGCTGGTTTGAGGCTGAGGCGAGCCAGTACCATCCCACAAGACGCTTCCAGCGCCATCGGCAGAGTTTTGCTGAGGTGCTGCATTGGTCCTGTGTAGACTTATCACTCTCTACCACAACAAGGTTGGAGTAAAACTTGTTGAACATTGGACATACGTCATCTCTGGAGCACATACTTGATGAACAATTAAGGTTTTGCTGAATGTAAAGAGTAAGATTCTGAAATGTTTTCTTTTGTGACATGATTGTTCATGTTTAATGGTTGTGTACTTTAAAGGGTACATAAGGTGTCATTTCAAGTTAACAGAAAACTATATTGAAATTAAAAGTAGTGATCCGTATAAACCAGGAACTGCAAATTGTTGAGCTTAAATTAGTTTTAAACTCAAATTACAGCAATTTAAAGCAGGTTTAAACAGAAAGCACTTTAAATTAGATGACCGGTCATAAAGTAAACTTGAAATATTGATCAAAGGAAACAAACTTTTAGATGAGCTTTAACTAAAAGGATAAAAGTAAAACAAATAAATTACTAATGTTATTTATGGTCTTTTTATTCACTTCAGGTGGAAACTTTGTTATTTGCCTGTTCAGTTATTTGTTTTATTAAACTGCTGGCTTTTCATTTAAAGTTTTCTGTCTCTAGCTCTCGTTGTTGCTCACCACTCCTCAAAACCTAGAACTGGTCTAATAGCTTATTTATCCTGGCCTAACAGCACAGGTACTACACCAGTCTTTTAAATTCTGCACTTTTCCATATGAGTTTGTAATTTTTTGTCTTGTGGAAATGTATTGCACTTTAGAATCACATTGGGTTGAATTAAAACTCCCATTGAAGGTCCCTGTCAGTCTGTGTGCTCTTCTATTTTTATTGCTAATCTTTTTTTAATTAAGTGGACTGTTGGCTGTGGGTCAGGATATATTTTGTATTGGAAACATTATTGATCAGACTTACCACTTTTCCCTGTTTACGGGCCACTATGACTGTGCGGTTTGTTTCCTGCAGCCAGCTGATGTATCTTGTGGGAAGGTAGTCCAGTCCTCCATAAATGTCCTGGCTCATTGCCATGATGTCATCAAAGTCCTCCTCAGTAGCTACATCAAACTGAAGACCAGCTTGGGACAGGGCCTCTGGAGGCTGGGAGATGGTCAGGCTGCTGTCAATCTTCATGGTGAAACTGATGAATAAAAATAGCAACAAGTTAACGTGAATTGTTTTTATTAACTGCCTCTAAACAAGTTAGTAATAATAATAATAATACATTTTATTTGATAGCGCCTTTCAGGACACTCAAGGACACTTTACAGAAATAACAAAAGAACACGGAAGTACAATAAAAGGCTAAAATAGATAATAATAAAAAAAAAAAAAAAGATACACTAAAAAGGCTAAAATATATATGAGTACCAGGTGAAGAGCAGTGGGAACATGAGCAGTAAAGTTATAAATTATATGCAGTTTTGAACAGATGGGTTTTGAGTCTGGATTTGAAAAGGGTGAAGCTGTCTGTGTTTCTGATGTCTGGGGGGAGGGAGTTCCAGAGACGGGGAGCAGAGCGACTGAAAGCTCTGCTCCCCATGGTGCTGAGACGGGCAGAGGGAACAGTGAGATGGAGGGAGGAGGATGACCTGAGAGAGCGGGAGGGAGTGGCAATGTGGATGAGGTCAGACAGATAGGGGGGAGACAGGTTGTGGATGGCCTTATAGGTGTGCAGAAGGATTTTGAAGGTGAATCTGAAATTGACTGGAAGCCAGTGGAGCTGCTGGAGAACAGGGGTGACGTGGTGGAACGAGGGGGTTCTGGTGATAATGCGGGCTGCTGAGTTCTGGACCAGTTGAAGTTTATGGAGGAGTTTGTGGGGGACACCGAAGAGAAGTGAGTTACAGTAGTCAAGACGGGAAGTGACGAGGCTGTGGACCAGGATAGCGGCAGAGTGGGGGGTGAGGAAGGGGCGGAGACGATTTATGGAGCGTAGATGGAAGTAAGCAGACCGGGTTATGTTATTGATGTGAGCTTGAAAAGAAAATGAGCTGTCGAGGATGACACCCAGACTCTTTACCTGAGGGGAGGGGGAAACTGTGGCATTGTCAATGGTTACAGAGACGCTGTTAGTTTTGGAGATTGAAGCTTTAGTGCCGACAAGAAGAAGTTCAGTTTTATTGCCATTGAGTTTGAGAAAGTTAGAGGTGAACCATGATTTAATTTCTGCAAGGCAGTGGGTGAGGGAGGGAGGGGGGAGTGTGGAGTCGGGCTTACTGGAGATGTAGAGCTGGGTGTCATCCGCAAAGCAGTGAAACTGGATGTTAAATTTGCGGAAGATATTGCCAAGAGGGAGGAGGTAAATTATGAAGAGGAGGGGCCCCAGGACGGAGCCCTGGGGCACACCTGAAGTGACTGGGGAGGGTTGTGAGGTGAAGGATTTAAGCTGAATGAACTGAGTGCGGCCGGTGAGGTAGGAGTGGAGTAGAGGGGGGTGTGAGAGATGCCTAATGAGGAGAGTCTGCTGAGGAGGATGGGGTGAGAGATGGTATCGAAGGCCGCACTCAGATCGAGGAGGATGAGGATGGAGATTAAACCAGAATCAGCAGCCATGAGGAGGTCATTTGTGACTTTAATGAGGGCTGTTTCGGTGCTGTGGTGGGGACGGAAGCCGGACTGGAACTGTTCAAACAGGTTGTTTTGGGTGAGGTGAGAGTGGAGTTGAGAAGCAACAGTTTTTTCAAGAATTTTGGAAATAAACGGAAGATGAGAAATGGGGCGGAGGTTATTGAAGTCATTTGGGTCTGAACCAGGTTTTTTCAATATGGGACTGACTGCTGCGGATTTGAAAAGGGTGGGAACAATTCCAGCCGACAGTGAGGAGTGAATGATGGCAGATATGAGGGGGAGCAGAGAGGGAAGGCAGGATTTAACCAAAACTGTAGGGAGGGGGTCAAGTTGACAGGTGGAAGGTTTGGACTTGGTGATGAAACCAGAAATTTCAGAGGGATGAGGGAGTTCAAAGGTTGAGAAAAGATGACCGGGTTGGAGAAGGTCAGAGGGAGGAAGGGGGGGAGTGGAGGGGCCGAGATGCTGATGGATGATATGGACCTTATCATTAAAAAACTGGAGAAGGGAGTTGCAGGTATCCGTGGAGTAGAGGTGGGAAGGAAGGGAATCAGGGGGCTGCATGATGGTGTTGAGGATGGAAAATAAGGTCTTAGTGCTGCCGGAATTCGTGCTGATGAGTCCAGAGTAGTATATTGATTTAGCATGGGAGATGGAGTCCTTATAGAGAGATGACTGAGTGGTGTACATATCTTTATGAATAGTGAGACCGGATTTCCTACAGATTCTTTCAAGCTGTCGGGTTTTGGACTTAATGGAGCGGAGGGCAGGGGTGAACCAGGGAGCAGACCGGGTAAAAAAAACAGTACGGGTTTTAACAGGAGCGAGTGAATTGAAAATGGCAGAGAGTTCGTTATTGTACAAGTGGCAAGGTCATTAGGGTTAGAGAAGGGGTCAGGTGAAATGGTGGCTATCCTGGAAGAGAGAGAATCAATGTTGATGTCCTTGATATTACAGAATGAGATGACACGGGTTGGCTTGGTGATGGAGAGACGGAGGGGAACAGCAAATGAGAGGAGATAATGGTCCGTAAAATGAAGCTGATCAGCTGCACAGTTGGAGGGGTTTAAACCGGAGCAGCAGATTAAGTCCAGGGTGTGTCCTTTAACATGTGTTGGGAAATCAGCGTATTGATGAAAGTCAAAACTGTCCAGAGATGAGATGAAATCCTTAGTGAGGGGGAGAGCAGTGTTGTCCATATGAATGTTAAAATCACCAGGCAAAAGCACATTAGGAGAGAGAGTGGAGAGATGGGTGAGGAGAGCAGAGAATTCACTTAAAAAATCACTGTTGGGCTTGGGGGGGCGGTAGATGGTCGCAATGATTGTGGGAGTGGGTCCGGGTATTTGACAGGCAAGACATTCTACAGTGGTGAGAGGAGGTATTGACACAGGGAGGACCTTGATGTTCTCGCGATGCAGTATCGCGAGACCGCCGCCGCGTCCCGAGCCACGAGGTTTGCAAATGTAAATAAACCCAGCTGGGGAGCTGTCATTCAGCTGGGAAAAATCGCTGAGTTGTTGCCAAGTTTCGTTTAAGCAGAGGAAGTCTAGCTTACGGTCTGTGAGGAGATCTTGGAGCAGATGACCCTTGCCTGTAAGGGAGCGGATGTTGAGAAGACCAAAGCTGACGGTGCGAGTGTTGATGTCGGGAGCGTTAGCGTTAGCCAAACTAGCCAGTCGGGCTAACACACTGAGGTCCGCGGACCGACCAGTGTTCCTGGGTCGGCGGCGGGAGGACCAGAAGGAGGGTATTCCCTTGGAACCATTGAAGGAGAGACCTCGTCGGGATCCACGATGGACGTACCGCCGACGAGGCTGGAAGGCGATGAATGGGAGGAGGCAGAGAGCTGCTGGAGCCGTACCGGACTGCAGAAAGCGGAGGCTGAGGAGTTCTGCCGGTGAATACTGTTGAAGCCCAGCAGCAGATAGTTTGAGGAGCGACAGAACGATCCAAGCCAGAAGAAACCACACGGACACCTTGCTGCTCCACATTTTGGAGCAAAGCGGAGAGTCGATGACGTGGAGCCGGGCCCTGAGCTGAGTAGGTAGGTGACGTTGGTGTGATCAGATCATACACACAGCGGTGACAGTTGTATAAGGGATCATCAAACAGTAGAAAATTGATGGTGATCCCAGAAGAGAAAGGCTGTGCGTACGAAAAGTCGTCCAAAACCGCAAAACGCCAAAGAGTTTACAAAAAGTTTACCGGAGAGCAGCGGCAGCAAGATGCGCCAGCGTTCACTCAACCGGAAGTTGAGTCATCTATAGATGGCGGTGATTGGCATCGATAGATGAATAACTAGATCAAGTAGTAGTAGTAATGCCAGATGACCTGCTACAGGCCTAAACATGCACAGAATGTCATGCAGATTTATCCAGACTGATGAAAAGAACAATAAAGCCCTGCGGTACCTCCTCAAATTCAAGGTCTTTACTTGCTCTGGGAGAGGATGGGGTGGGGGGGCTGCTCGTGCCTGTCTCCAACTTAAGTGACTGGCTCATATATGAACATACCAAAATGAACATTACATGTTACATCTGTAACATTACAAATATTCTCCAGGTCACGAACTATAATATAACTTTGAGCTGTAACCTAAACCCAAACGAAATATTCTGGTTTAAAGTTTAGAAATGTTCACACTTTGTAATTAACAAAGTCTTCCAACAGGTTTTTAAACACCCTTTTCCAGTTTGTTCCATGTATCCAAAATGTTTTTAAAAAGTGCAAGTGGACCTTTCATTCAAAAGGCTTCTTCAGTTCTAATAATGTTTGGGAGTTCTGGGCTTAGAAGTTGTTGCCAAACAAATTGACACCAATTTAAAGGTGGAATATGGAATATTTTAATTAAAAAAACTATATTTTTAACAACATAATACCTCCACAGGATGTTTAGAGGGTTGTAGAGAGAAAATACAGTATTTCCTTTAAAAATTATATTTAAAGTAAAATAATATGATTGTCTTATTCTTCACAGACTAGCTTAGTTGCTAAAACTGTGTCAAATCTGTTCATAGTTGTTAAACGCTCACAGAGTGACGCTTGCATAAGCCCATTCACCATGGCAACAAGGTGCTACAGAAAAGTAACGAAGTATGTGGTAAAAAGGCTGCATCCTCTTAGCGATGTAGAGTCGTGCACATTTAGACAACCAAATTAAATGGTCAAGTCACCTTGCAATGTGAACAAATAAAAATGGTCTATGAAAAGACTTTTTCAAATGAAGAAATTATATTTTGGGTTTTTTCTCTTCTGTACCTCAAAGAATTTGAATTGAGAATTGTCTAATTTTCAAGTTTATTTATTTATAAAGTCCAGTCCAGGCTCCAGTCCAGTCCAGGGTCCAGACCAGGGTCCAGTCAAGGGTCCAGTCAGGGGTCCAGACCAGGGTCCAGTCAGGGGTCCAGACCAGGGTCCAGTCCAGGGTCCAGTCAGGGGTCCAGACCAGGGTCCAGTCCAGGCTCCAGACCAGGGTCCAGTCCAGGCTCCAGACCAGGCTCCACTCCAGGGTCCAGTCCAGGCTCCAGACCAGGCTCCAGACCAGAGTCCAGTCCAGGCTCCAGACCAGGCTCCAGACCAGGCTCCAGACCAGGGTCCAGTCCAGGGTCCAGTCCAGGCTCCAGTCCAGGGTCCAGTGCAGGGTCCAGTCCAGGTTCCAGTCCAGGCTCCAGTCCAGGGTCCAGACCAGGCTCCAGTGCAGGGTCCAGTCCAGGGTCCAGACCAGGCTCCAGTCCAGGGTCCAATCCAGGGTCCAGACCAGAGTCCAGTCCAGGGTCCAGACCAGGCTCCAGTGCAGGGTCCAGTCCAGGGTCCAGTCCAGGCTCCAGTCCAGGGTCCAGACCAGGCTCCAGACCAGGCTCCAGACCAGAGTCCAGTCCAGGCTCCAGTCCAGGGTCCAGTCCAGGGTCCAGACCAGAGTCCAGTCCAGGGTCCAGACCAGGCTCCAGTCCAGGGTCCAGTCCAGGGTCCAGTCCAGGGTCCAGACCAGGCTCCAGTCCAGGGTCCAGTCCAGGCTCCAGTCCAGGGTCCAATCCAGGGTCCAGACCAGAGTCCAGTCCAGGGTCCAGACCAGGCTCCAGACCAGAGTCCAGTCCAGGCTCCAGACCAGGCTCCAGACCAGGGTCCAGTCCAGGGTCCAGACCAGGCTCCAGTCCAGGGTCCAGACCAGGCTCCAGTCCAGGGTCCAGTCCAGGGTCCAGTCCAGGGTCCAGACCAGGCTCCAGTGCAGGGTCCAGTCCAGGGTCCAGACCAGGCTCCAGTCCAGGGTCCAGTCCAGGGTCCAGTCCAGGGTCCAGTCCAGGGTCCAGACCAGGGTCCAGTCCAGGGTCCAGACCAGGCTCCAGTGCAGGGTCCAGTCCAGGGTCCAGACCAGGCTCCAGTCCAGGGTCCAGACCAGGCTCCAGGGCAGAGTCCAGTCCAGGGTCCAGTCCAGGCTCCAGTCCAGGGTCCAGTGCAGGGTCCAGTGCAGGGTCCAATCCAGGGTCCAGACCAGAGTCCAGTCCAGGGTCCAGACCAGGCTCCAGACCAGAGTCCAGTCCAGGCTCCAGTCCAGTCCAGGGTCCAGTCCAGGCTCCAGTCCAGGCTCCAGTGCAGGGTCCAGTCCAGGGTCCAGACCAGGCTCCAGTCCAGGGTCCAGACCAGGGTCCAGTCCAGGGTCCAGACCAGGCTCCAGTGCAGGGTCCAGTCCAGGGTCCAGTCCAGGCTCCAGACCAGGCTCCAGACCAGAGTCCAGTCCAGGGTCCAGTCCAGGCTCCAGACCAGGCTCCAGACCAGGCTCCAGACCAGAGTCCAGTCCAGGGTCCAGTCCAGGCTCCAGTCCAGGGTCCAGTGCAGGGTCCAGTCCAGGGTCCAGACCAGGCTCCAGACCAGAGTCCAGTCCAGGCTCCAGTCCAGTCCAGGGTCCAGACCAGGGTCCAGTCAAGGGTCCAGTCAGGGGTCCAGTCAGGGTCCAGTCCAGGGTCCAGTCAGGGGTCCAGACCAGACTCCAGACCAGAGTCCAGTCCAGGCTCCAGTCCAGGGTCCAGTCCAGGGTCCAGACCAGGCTCCAGACCAGAGTCCAGTCCAGGGTCCAGTCCAGGGTCCAGACCAGGCTCCAGTCCAGGGTCCAGTCCAGGGTCCAGTCCAGGGTCCAGACCAGGCTCCAGTCCAGGGTCCAGTCCAGGGTCCAGTCCAGGGTCCAGTCCAGGGTCCAGACCAGGGTCCAGTCCAGGGTCCAGTCCAGGAAGCAGAGTTGTAGTCTTACACACCTCTCTGCAGCTTCTCTGTCGTTACCCTCCCACTTTCCTATAGAGACGGTGTCTGCTCAACCACAGTTCAAATTAAATAAACAAATATTCAGTTCTAGAAAAATAAATAATAAAAATCTAATTAAAATAAACACAGTTACTAATATAAAACCTGTAAATAAAACCATTAGATGTGGTTTACTGAATGTTAGATCTCTTTCATCTAAATCTCTGTTAGTTAATGATCTGATAATTGATCATCATATTGATCTATTTTGTCTTACAGAAACCTGCAGCAGGAGGATCATGTTAGTATTAATGAATCAACTCCTTCTAACTACCTTCATCTTCATGTTCCTCCAGCAACAGGTCCNTCCAGTCCAGGCTCCAGACCAGGCTCCAGACCAGAGTCCAGTCCAGGGTCCAGTCCAGGCTCCAGACCAGGCTCCAGACCAGGCTCCAGACCAGAGTCCAGTCCAGGCTCCAGTCCAGGGTCCAATCCAGGGTCCAGACCAGAGTCCAGTCCAGGGTCCAGACCAGGCTCCAGACCAGAGTCCAGTCCAGGCTCCAGTCCAGTCCAGGGTCCAGACCAGGGTCCAGTCCAGGGTCCAGACCAGGCTCCAGACCAGAGTCCAGTCCAGGCTCCAGTCCAGGGTCCAGACCAGGCTCCAGACCAGGCTCCAGACCAGAGTCCAGTCCAGGGTCCAGTCCAGGGTCCAGACCAGGGTCCAGTCCAGGCTCCAGTCCAGGGTCCAGACCAGGCTCCAGTCCAGGGTCCAGTCCAGGGTCCAGACCAGGGTCCAGTCCAGGGTCCAGGCCAGGGTCCAGTCCAGGGTCCAGTGCAGGGTCCAGTCCAGGGTCCAGACCAGGCTCCAGTCCAGGGTCCAGTCCAGGGTCCACACCAGGCTCCAGTCCAGGCTCCAGTCCAGGCTCCAGTCCAGGGGCCAGTCCAGGCTCCAGTCCAGGCTCCAGTCCAGGCTCCAGACCAGGCTCCAGACCAGGCTCCAGACCAGGCTCCAGACCAGAGTCCAGTCCAGGGTCCAGTCCAGGGTCCAGTCCAGGGTCCAGTCCAGGGTCCAGTCCAGGGTCCAGTCCAGGGTCCAGTCCAGGGTCCAGACCAGGGTCCAGTCCAGGGTCCAGACCAGGCTCCAGTGCAGGGTCCAGTCCAGGGTCCAGTCCAGGCTCCAGTCCAGGGTCCAGTCCAGGGTCCAGTCCAGGGTCCAGTCCAGGGTCCAGACCAGGGTCCAGTCCAGGGTCCAGTCCAGGGTCCAGTCCAGGGTCCAGACCAGGCTCCAGTCCAGGGTCCAGACCAGGCTCCAGTGCAGGGTCCAGTCCAGGGTCCAGACCAGGCTCCAGTCCAGGGTCCAGACCAGGCTCCAGTCCAGGGTCCAGTCCAGGGTCCAGTCCAGGGTCCAGTCCAGGGTCCAGACCAGGCTCCAGTCCAGGGTCCAGTCCAGGGTCCAGACCAGGGTCCAGTCCAGGCTCCAGTCCAGGGTCCAGTCCAGGGTCCAGACCAGGCTCCAGTCCAGGGTCCAGACCAGGGTCCAGTCCAGGCTCCAGACCAGGCTCCAGACCAGAGTCCAGTCCAGGGTCCAGTCCAGGCTCCAGACCAGGCTCCAGACCAGGCTCCAGACCAGAGTCCAGTCCAGGCTCCAGTCCAGGGTCCAATCCAGGGTCCAGACCAGAGTCCAGTCCAGGGTCCAGACCAGGCTCCAGTCCAGGGTCCAGTCCAGGGTCCAGACCAGGGTCCAGTCCAGGCTCCAGACCAGGCTCCAGACCAGGCTCCAGACCAGAGTCCAGTCCAGGCTCCAGTCCAGGGTCCAATCCAGGGTCCAGACCAGAGTCCAGTCCAGGGTCCAGACCAGGGTCCAGACCAGGGTCCAGACCAGGGTCCAGTCCAGGGTCCAGACCAGGCTCCAGTCCAGGGTCCAGTCCAGGGTCCAGTCCAGGGTCCAGTCCAGGGGCCAGTCCAGGCTCCAGTCCAGGGTCCAATCCAGGGTCCAGACCAGAGTCCAGACCAGGGTCCAGACCAGGGTCCAGTCCAGGGTCCAGTCCAGGGTCCAGACCAGGCTCCAGTCCAGGGTCCAGACCAGGGTCCAGTCCAGGGTCCAGACCAGGCTCCAGTGCAGGGTCCAGTCCAGGGTCCAGACCAGGCTCCAGTCCAGGGTCCAATCCAGGGTCCAGACCAGAGTCCAGTCCAGGGTCCAGACCAGGCTCCAGTCCAGGGTCAAGACCAGGGTCCAGTCCAGGGTCCAGACCAGGCTCCAGTGCAGGGTCCAGTCCAGGGTCCAGACCAGGCCCCAGTCCAGGGTCCAGACCAGGCTCCAGTCCAGGGTCCAATCCAGGGTCCAGACCAGAGTCCAGACCAGGGTCCAGACCAGGCTCCAGACCAGGGTCCAGTCCAGAGTCCAGACCAGGGTCCAGTCCAGGCTCCAGTCCAGGCTCCAGTCCAGGGTCCAGACCAGGGTCCAGTCCAGGGTCCAGACCAGGCTCCAGTGCAGGGTCCAGTCCAGGGTCCAGACCAGGCTCCAGTCCAGGGTCCAGTCCAGGGTCCAGTCCAGGGTCCAGTCCAGGGTCCAGTCCAGGGTCCAGTCCAGGGTCCAGTCCAGGGTCCAGACCAGGGTCCAGTCCAGGGTCCAGTCCAGGAAGCAGAGTTGTAGTCTTACACACCTCTCTGCAGCTTCTCTGTCGTTACCCTCCCACTTTCCTATAGAGACGGTGTCTGCTCAACCACAGTTCAAATTAAATAAACAAATATTCAGTTCNCACCCGCTGAGAAACAGACTCTGGTTATTGGCAGCTCCATAGTCCGAAACGTGGCATTAGAGACACCAGCGACCATAGTCAAATGCCTTCCGGGGGCCAGAGCGGGCGACATAGAAGGCTACCTGAAACTGCTGGCTAAGGATAAGCGTAAATACAGTAAGATTGTTATTCACGTCGGCAGTAACGACACCCGGTTACGCCAATCGGAGGTCACTAAGATTAATGTTGCTTCGGTGTGTAACTTTGCAAAAACAATGTCGGACTCCGTAATCTTCTCTGGTCCCCTCCCTAATCTGAGAAACGATGACATGTTTAGTCGTATGTCTTCATTTCGTCGCTGGTTGTCTAGGTGGTGTCCCGATAACAACGTGGGCTTTATCGATAATTGGCAGACGTTTTGGGGAAAACCTGGACTGATTCGGAGAGACGGCATCCATCCTACTTTGGATGGTGCAGCTCTCCTTTCTAGAAATATGGCTGAATTTATTACTTTTCCAAAACCGTGACAATCCAGGGTCCAGTCCAGGAAGCAGAGTTGTAGTCTTACACACCTCTCTGCAGCTTCTCTGTCGTTACCCTCCCACTTTCCTATAGAGACGGTGTCTGCTCAACCACGGTTCAAATTAAATAAACAAATATTTTGTTCTAGAAAAATAAATAATAAAAATCTGATTAAAATAAATACAGTTACTAATATAAAACCTGTA
The DNA here is from genome assembly GCA_006937955.1 of Pachypanchax playfairii. Lineage (NCBI taxonomy): Eukaryota > Metazoa > Chordata > Actinopteri > Cyprinodontiformes > Aplocheilidae > Pachypanchax > Pachypanchax playfairii. The sequence goes on from SSNP01000140.1 coordinate 136,232, forward strand.
AATAAAACCATTAGATGTGGTTTACTGAATGTTAGATCTCTTTCATCTAAATCTCTGTTAGTTAATGATCTGATAATTGATCATCATATTGATCTATTTTGTCTTACGGAAACCTGGCTGCAGCAGGAGGATCATGTTAGTATTAATGAATCAACTCCTTCTAACTACCTTAATCTTCATGTTCCTCGAGCAACAGGTCGAGGAGGAGGAGTAGCAGCTATTTTCCAGTCAGGTCTATTGATTAGCTCTAGACCAGTTACTAGTTATATTTCTTTTGAATTTATGACCCTCAGTATTTCTCACCCAAATTGGAAATCAGAGGAACCTATTTTACTTGTTGTTGTATATCGTCCACCAGGTGCTTATTCTGAGTTCTTGTCTGAATTTTCAGTCTTTTTATCAGAACTATTATTGAAATCTGATAAAGTCATTATAGTGGGAGATTTCAATATTCATGTTGATGTTGAAAGTGATAGTTTGAATATAGCTTTTAATGATCTTTTGGATTCAGTTGGTTTCTCTCAGAATGTAAACAAACCAACTCATTATTGTCATCATACTCTTGATCTTGTTCTGACTTATAGTGTAGAGATTGAACAGCTGATAGTGTTTCCTCACAACCCTGTCTAGTCTGATCATTTTTTAAAGAGGCAATTCCATACAAATTTCAGGACTTTGTGGTTATTTCTTAAGTATTAACCAGTAATATGAAACATTTTATATCTAAAAAACGCCAGGAAACACTTATTAACTCAAAGTCAACTTTATTGTCATCACTGCTATATACTGTACAGGTACATAGAGAGACGAGACGACGTGGCTCCAGTTATAACAAATATCACAATTATACAAACAGGCATATAAAATCAAAAGTAGGCATATAAAATCAAAATATGTACACCAATTTAGCATAAGAAAATTGAAGATAAAAATTGAGGTAGGATGGTAAAAATTATCGCGCAATTTCAGCGTATGTGCAAATTTGCATCAGATTGTGATTTACCATGTAGCAGCAAAGTCTGGTAGAGTGCAGTGGTGCAACTGGGTCCGGGGGTGCGTGTAAGGGAAAGGTGCGGTGGTGTAGTAGAGTGAATGGATGGAAAGGTGCGGTAGTGTAGTAGAGTGAATGGATGGAAAGGTACGGTGGTGTAATAGAGTAAATTGATTATTCATAGTCCAGGTGTGCGTGTGAGGGGAGAGTGCAGTGGTGCAACAGAGTCAGTTTGTTTCACAGTCTCAGTGTGCGTGTGAGAGTGTGAGGGGAAGTGTGATAGCCGGGAGTAAGTTCACTCTGATGGCTTGTGGAAAAATGCTATTTTGCATCCTGGTGGACAGACCTTGTATAGACCTTTACAGACCTTTCAATCTGTCTGCATTAAATTCCGGATGGTTCCAGCTCCTTCTGTCAGGCTGCTTCGTCAGCAGCTCGTTCATGTTCATTATTTGAATTTGCTGGACTCTGATTGGCTAACAAACTAGCCTATGAGAGCAAGGTATACTGTTTCCTGCCCCACTGCACATGGTAACATCAGACATCTCTCTTCCTGTTTGCTATGTCTTATGCTACAGCTTTTAGCCAGCAGCATGCTAGATGTGGTTTCAACTGCGGGAGATGCCGAATACTAATGAACAAAGGAGTTGTGATGAAACAGATACAGGTCGTTCGGACTCGGGAGAACTCGGGTGTTATTCGCCACCTGCGTAGTTTGAGAGATAAAAACTGAAAGAGAAGTTACTGACCTGTTTTCACACCCACTGTTAAGGTAAGAACACCTGTGGAGCTAAAATATTCAACAGAAACCTCAGAAAAAACGTTTTTAATCGAAGGGCCTCTTTAATAACCTTTGAGTTTACAATGATGGACCTCAATGCTCCAGATCGAAACTATAACTACCGCAGATGTTTATCAGAAAATGCTGTAACTAAACTCAAAGAATCTATTCCATTAGTTTTATCTTCATTCCAAAAGAATAATATAACAGAGAGCAGCTACAAAGATTAAACAGAGGAGGTGGTCTCAGGTTCCATTTATCTAGAACCTACATTAAAAAGAGGAGGTGGTCTCAGGTTCCATCTATCTAGAACCTACATTAAACAGAGGAGGCGGTTCCATCTATCTAGAACCTACATTAAACAGAGGAGGTGGTCTCAGGTTCCATTTATCTAGAACCTACATTAAAAAGAGGAGGTGGTCTCAGGTTCCATCTATCTAGAACCTACATGAAACAGAGGAGGTGGTCTCAGGTTCCATCTATCTAGAACCTATATTAAACAGAGGAGGTAGGTCTCTGGTTCCATCTATCTAGAACCTACATTAAACAGGGAGGTGGTCTCAGGTTCCATCTATCTAGAACCTACATTAAACAGAGGAAATAGAGTCTGGTTCCTTCTATCTAGAACCTACATTAAACAGGGAGGTGGTCTCAGGTTCCATCTATCTAGAACCTACATTAAACAGAGGAGGTAGAGTCTGGTTCCTTCTATCTAGAACCTACATTAAACAGAGGAGGTAGAGTCTGGTTCCTTCTATCTAGAACCTACATTAAACAGCAGAGGTGATCTCAGGTTCCATCTGTCTAGAACCTACATTAAACAGAGGAGGCGGTCTCTGGTTCCATCTATCTAGAACCTACATTAAACAGAGGAGGAAAGTCTCTGGTTTTATCTATCTAGAACCTACATTAAACAGAGGAGGTGGTCTCTGGTTCGATCTATTTAGAACCTACATTAAACAGAGGAGGTGGTCTCTGGTTCCATCTATCTAGAACCTACATTAAACAGAGGAGGTGGTCTCTGGTTCTATCTATCTAGAACCTACATTAAACAGAGGAGGCGGTCTGTGGTTCCATCTATCTAGAACCTACATTAAACAGAGGAGACGGTCTCTGGTTCCATCTATCTAGAACCTACATTATACAGAGGAGATAGAGTCTGGTTCCTTCTATCTAGAACCTACATTAAACAGGGAGGTGGTCTCAGGTTCCATCTATCTAGAACCTACATTAAACAGAGGAGGAGGTCTCTGGTTCCATCTATCTAGAACCTACATTAAACAGAGGAGGTGGTCTCTGGTTCCATCTGTATAGAACCTACATTAAACAGAGGAGGTGGTCTATGGTTCCATCTATCTAGAACCTCAATTAAACAGAGGAGGTGGTCTCTGGTTCTATCTATCTAGAACCTACATTAAACAGAGGAGGCGGTCTGTGGTTCCATCTATCTAGAACCTACATTAAACAGAGGAGACGGTCTCTGGTTCCATCTATCTAGAACCTACATTATACAGAGGAGGTGTTCTCTGGTTCCATCTATTTAGAACCTACATTAAACAGAGGAGGTGGTCTCAGGTTCCATCTATCTAGAACCTACATTAAACAGAGGAGGTGGTGTCTGGTTCCTTCTATCTAGAACCTACATTAAACAGAGGAGGTGGTCTCTGGTTTGATCTATTTAGAACCTACATTAAACAGAGGAGGTGGTCTCTGGTTCTATCTATCTAGAACCTACATTAAACAGAGGAGGCGGTCTGTGGTTCCATCTATCTAGAACCTACATTAAACAGAGGAAATAGAGTCTGGTTCCTTCTATCTAGAACCTACATTAAACAGGGAGGTGGTCTCCTGTTCCATCTATCTAGAACCTACATTAAACAGAGGAGGTGGTGTCTGGTTCCTTGTATCTAGAACCTACATTAAACAGAGGAGGTAGAGTCTCTGGTTCCATCTATCTAGAACCTACATTAAACAGCAGAGGTGATCTCAGGTTCCATCTGTCTAGAACCTACATTAAACAGAGGAGGCGGTCTCTGGTTCCATCTATCTAGAACCTACATTAAACAGAGGGGGAGGTCTCTGGTTCCATCTATCTAGAACCTACATTAAACAGAGGAGGTGGTCTCTGGTTCCATCTATTTAGAACCTACATTAAACAGAGGAGGTGGTCTCAGGTTCCATCTATCTAGAACCTACATTAAACAGAGGAGATAGAGTCTGGTTCCTTCTATCTAGAACCTACATTAAACAGGGAGGTGGTCTCAGGTTCCATCTATCTAGAACCTACATTAAACAGAGGAGGTAGAGTCTGGTTCCTTCTATCTAGAACCTACATTAAACAGAGGAGGTAGAGTCTTGTTCCTTCTATCTAGAACTTACATTAAACAGAGGAGGTAGAGTCTGGTTCCTTCTATCTAGAACCTACATTAAACAGAGGAGGTGGTCTCTGGTTCCATCTATCTAGAACCTACATTAAACAGATGAGGTGGTCTCTGGTTCTATCTATCTAGAACCTACATTAAACAGAGGAGGTGGTCTCTGGTTCCATCTATCTAGAACCTACATTAAACAGAGGAGGTGGTCTCTGGTTCCATCTATCTAGAACCTACATTAAACAGAGGAGGTAAGTCTCTGGTTCGATCTATTTAGAACCTACATTAAACAGAGGAGGTGGTCTCTGGTTCCATCTATCTAGAACCTACATTAAACAGAGGAGGTGGTCTCTGGTTCCATCTGTCTAGAACCTACATTAAACAGAAGAGGTGGTCTCTGGGTCCATCTATCTAGAACCTACATTAAACAGAGGAGGTGGTCTCTGGTTTGATCTATTTAGAACCTACATTAAATAGAGTCTCTGGTTCCATCTATCTAGGAC
>SSNP01000140.1:140929-177786 GCA_006937955.1 Pachypanchax playfairii
AAACAGGGAGGTGGTCTCAGGTTCCATCTATCTAGAACCTACATTAAACAGAGGAGGTGGTCTCTGGTTCCATCTATCTAGAACCTACATTAAACAGAGGAGGTGGTCTCTGGTTCCATCTATCTAGAACCTACATTAAACAGAGGAGGTGGTCTCTGGTTCCATCTATCTAGAACCTACATTAAACAGAGGAGGCGGTCTCTGGTTCCATCTATCTAGAACCTACATTAAACAGAGGAGGTGGTCTCTGGTTCCATCTATTTAGAACCTACATTAAACAGAGGAGGTGGTCTCTGGTTTGATCTATTTAGAACCTACATTAAACAGAGGAGGTGGTCTCTGGTTCCATCTATCTAGAACCTACATTAAACAGAGGAGGTGGTCTCAGGTTCCATCTATCTAGAACCTACATTAAACAGAGGAGATAGAGTCTGGTTCCTTCTATCTAGAACCTACATTAAACAGGGAGGTGGTCTCTTGTTCCATCTATCTAGAACCTACATTAAACAGAGGAGGTGGTCTCTGGTTCCATCTATCTAGAACCTACATTAAACAGAGGAGGTGGTCTCTGGTTCCATCTATCTAGAACCTACATTAAACAGAGGAGGTGGTCTCTGGTTCCATCTGTCTAGAACCTACATTAAACAGAAGAGGTGGTCTCTGGGTCCATCTATCTAGAACCTACATTAAACAGAGGAGGTGGTCTCTGGTTTGATCTATTTAGAACCTACATTAAACAGAGGAGGTGGTCTCTGGTTCCATCTATTTAGAACCTACATTAAACAGAGGAGGTGGTCTCTGGTTCCATCTATTTAGAACCTACATTAAACAGAGGAGGCGGTCTCTGGTTCCATCTATCTAGAACCCACATTAAACAGAGGAGGTGGTCTCTGGTTCCATCTATCTAGAACCTACATTAAACAGAGGAGGTGGTCTCTGGTTCCATCTATCTAGAACCTACATTAATCAGAGGAGGTGGTCTCTAGTTCCATCTATCTTGAACATACATTAAACAGAGGAGGTGGTCTCAGGTTCCATTTATCTAGAACCTACTTTAAACAGTCCGAGCTGCTGCTGCCTCCAAGTCTCAGTCCGGGTTTAATGATTCTGCAGAGTCTCAGTTCAAGCTACTGCTTCCTCAGAGTCTCAGTCTGGAGTCCCAGTCCGAACTGCTGCTGCCCTGCAGTCCCAGTCCGAGCTGCTGCTGCCTCTGAGTCCCAGTCCGAACTGCTGCTGCCTCTGAGTCCCAGTCCGAGCTGCTGCTGCCTCCGAGTCCCAGTACGAGCTGCTGCTGCCTCCGAGTCCCAGTACGAGCTGCTGCTGCCTCCGAGTCCCAGTACGAACTGCTGCTGCCTCCGAGTCCCAGTCCGAACTGCTGCTGCCTCTGAGTCCCACTCCGAGCTGCTGCTGCCTCTGAGTCCCAGTACAAACTGCTGCTGCCCTGCAGTCCCAGTCCGAGCTGCTGCTGCCTCTGAGTCCCAGTCCGAGCTGCTGCTGCCTCCGAGTCCCAGTCCGAGCTGCTGCTGCCTCTGAGTCCCAGTCCGAGCTGCTGCTGCCTCTGAGTCCCAGTCCGAGCTGCTGCTGCCTCTGAGTCCCAGTCCGAACTGCTGCTGCCCTGCAGTCCCAGTCCGAGCTGCTGCTGCCTCTGAGTCCCAGTCCGAGCTGCTGCTGCCTCTGAGTCCCAGTCCGAGCTGCTGCTGCCTCTGAGTCCCAGTCCGAGCTGCTGCTGCCTCTGAGTCCCAGTACAAACTGCTGCTGCCCTGCAGTCCCAGTCCGAGCTGCTGCTGCCTCCGAGTCCCAGTCCGAGCTGCTGCTGCCTCTGAGTCCCAGTACAAACTGCTGCTGCCCTGCAGTCCCAGTCCGAGCTGCTGCTGCCTCCGAGTCCCAGTACGAACTGCTGCTGCCTCCGAGTCCCAGTCCGAGCTGCTGCTGCCTCTGAGTCCCAGTCCGAGCTGCTGCTGCCTCTGAGTCCCAGTACAAACTGCTGCTGCCTCTGAGTCCCAGTCCGAGCTGCTGCTGCCTCTGAGTCCCTGTCCGAGCTGCTGCTGCCTCTGAGTCCCAGTCCGAACTGCTGCTGCCCTGCAGTCCCAGTCCGAGCTGCTGCTGCCTCTGAGTCCCAGTCCGAACTGCTGCTGCCTCTGAGTCCCAGTCCGAACTGCTGCTGCCTCTGAGTCCCAGTCCGAGCTGCTGCTGCCTCTGAGTCCCAGTACGAACTGCTGCTGCCTCTGAGTCCCAGTACGAACTGCTGCTGCCTCTGAGTCCCAGTACGAACTGCTGCTGCCTCTGAGTCTCAGTCCGAGATGCTGCTGCCTCCGAGTCTCAGTCCGAGATGCTGCAGCCTCGGAGTCTCAGTCCAGAGTATCAATCCAAGCTAATCCAATTTGCTGATTGTGAAAAATTTTTGTAATTATAATTTACTTACAATGAGGAACACAGAGAAAGAACAAAAATGATTTCTCAAAGCACCACAAAAGTATAAACCTGCAGATGGATGAAAATAAAAAGATTTCTTGACAAATATTTAAGTCAGATAACCAGTGAAGGGTCAGCAACCACGTGTTTATACAGATAAAAATAAACTAAAAGTTAAAAAAGAACACACCCAGTCCAGAGTTAAAAAATGCAAAACCAGTATCAGAACAATGAGAAGTGTTCTGATGCTGGAAGACACAGGAATCATCTTTACTCCCACTTTGCTGTTAATGAGTTGTTTCTAAATATTTTGGTTCAGGTTAGTTTTAACTGTGTAAATCAGTGCTGAGAAGAAATGTCAGAGTTGAATGATTGTTTTGTTTCAGTTTTAAAAATGAAGTTCCATAAATGTATCTGAGCTGTCCAGGCATTTCCAGAGAAAACAGTGTGCAGTCAGAGCAGAGACAGACGCTGGTATTTTCCCATCATTCTTTGATGTTTGAGATGAGCTGACAGGCTTCCTAAGGTAGTCTGCTCCCATCAATGAGAGGCATGTTGTTTTGTTCCTCTGTCTCCTGCTCACTTTCACACACTCTTTGCTTCATTGTTCTTTTATCCTGTCACGCTTTTGCTTGCTTCCTCTCATTGGTTGGCAGAGTATTCGAGACAAAATGGAATTTGGTCCAGTTTGCAGAACATGTTGAGCTGCCATCTGTGAGCACTTGTTCATTGTAGATTTTTGTAAATTCTTTTATTATGCAAGGGCCAGATTAAGTTAGTTTGTTATAAACCAAAAAAACAAAGTAAAAAGAACCAAAACAGAAACAGCCCAACAGAGAAGTTCCTCTGACACACACATATAAACACATAGACACATAACACAATATGAAAGCAATGTAGAAATATAAAAGACTTACATCATTTACAAAAAATGTCATATTTGATAAATTGTCAGTTATGACAATGCAAACACGTTCTGTGATATTTTATCAATAGATTGCTCCTTTAGACATCCATTCATCCATTTTCCGAACCTGTTTCTTCGCAGGGTCGCAGGGAGCTGCTGCCTATCTCCACTCCTTTAGACAATTTATTACAATAAGAACTAAAAAGTTCCTGAAGAAACTTTGAGAGCGATTTCCATGTGTGCAGGAATCTGAAAACCTCAGCCAATCAGAAAGCTGCAATTTCTGATTCTGACTGTGTGTGACAGCTGCTGAAAAAAATGATGACAGGGCTGAAAGAGACAAATCAATAAGGATGTTTTAGGAAAAATGTGATCATTTCAGAGATTTGTCTGAAGGGTTACAACAGGGGTGGATTTCTGAATAGATTATGTTGCCATGGTAACCCAAAATTTAGTGTACAAACGATAGTGACTTGACCTTATCAATCCGATGACATTAATGTATCACATGTGCACCCAAATCCTACAGCATCTGCTGTGATCTCACCGGGTAAATTTGGCGAATCATGTTGCCATGGCAATACGGTAACGGAAAGTGGCTTCAGAATATTATAGACCAATGTCAAGTGACCAGAGAAAAGGTGGAACAAAATCTGTAGTTGAAAGTGTGTTTGACCAATAATCTATCAAAAAGAGTAAGTTTTAAGGATATACTGAGCAATTTTAACCCCAACATAACATGTTGTGGTTTGGGATGCGGGGCATTTGGGCGGTGCTTTTTGGCGTGCTGCATCGCCATGGTAACGCAGATCGCCAAAAAAAGTAATAGGAATTGTCCCGTTAACGAGCTGGATGATTTAATGTATGTATTGTCTGGGAGCGTTTTGCGGTTCCGGCTACATTAACGCTGGAAGAAGAGTAAAGAAAACTATAAATCTATGAAGAGACCCGTCTAGAGGTGTAGAGCAATAGGGTTGCCATTTGGCATTATGGCAATCCCTAATTAAAGAGGAAGTTGAATTAGTAAGAACATTTTGAAAACCTGGGCCCTCATTTATCAATCATTCTTACACACAGATCTGTGCGTATTTCGTGCGTTGGAACAATTCTACACATCGTGTGCTATTTATCAATTTCTACTTGTGTGTAGAAATGTTCCTAAATATAAGTACAGCTCTAGTCATACTTGCGCACAGCATCTAGTGGTAGAACATGGAACTGAAATCCTGAAAGTCTCTGTCATCCACGCATGTTCTGGCAGCACTTGGACTAAAAGCTCGGGGGTCTGGATCACATACTGATGGGGTTTAGATCTCACTGGAAGGATGGGTGTCATCTTGGAGAAGCTGGAGGTTATGTTCAGTGTGGAGGAGCCATTGATTGACTGTTTTTCATATGATTTGGTTCATTTCGGCTGTATCGGATTCTCCACTGGAATAAAAGTGTACCATATGGACTGAAAAGACTGCTGGATTCTGAAGTCTGCTCTAATCTTGGTCTTATCTTGTTTTGGCTGGGCAGAAGGTCAACACTTCAAACTGCCCTGAGGAGAATGAAGATGGGACACTCGGTTTCCCTCCCCTGCCACTCCAAACGCTGGTGCTGGAGCAGGTCAGGTCAGGTCAGGTCAGGTCAGGTCAGGTCAGGTCAGGTCAGGTCAGGTCAGGTCAGGTCAGGTCAGGCCCGTCACGTCACGCCACGCCACGCCACGCCACGCGAAGAAGGCTGAAGAAGATTGCTTGACTTCATGACCAAAAGAACGAGATAAGAGACAAGCAGCTGAAATGAGCTTCCTCTGCAAGGTGGGCGGGGTCAGCCTTATGGATAAGGGGAGNGAGCTCCTTCATCCAGATCCATCCTGAAGTAGAGTCGCTGCTCCTCCACATCAAAAGGAGTCAGCTGAGATGGTTCAGACTAGGGATGGGTGATATAAACGATACAAAATTGACCTGCAATAGAGATTTTAGTTCTATTGCACTATCGCGATAAAGCATGTTTGTCAGTGGCGGCTGGCCAATAGAGGGCGCTAGGGCGCTGCTCTCCCTATCAAAAACATGATGTGACAACAAATAAGAAATATTTCTTCTCTTTTTTAATTACATGTATTTAGAGTTAAAAACACTCATATGCATATTTATATACTGAGAATATGATATAAATGATTTCTGAAAGACAGAAATTACTTTATAAAACATGATTTCCTCCTGCTTCTTCACTATGTCTAGTTCAGCTCTGGGGCGCTGGAGAAATCACCCTCAGGAGGCGGGCTCTTAGATCGAATTAGCCAATAGCAGATCTGCATTGCCAAACGGAAGAACTTAATTTATCCAATAAACGCTGAGAAAATAACTTCATGAAAGGCGATTTTTTAAGCGCCCCAAAACCATGTTAAATACCGCGAGATTATCTGCTATCAAACAGCCGTTAAATGAGAAAGGAAAGCAGTCGAGGCTTCACTCGGAGCTAGCTGGATGTAGCTATGACTAGTAGATGTCTGTAAGTTTATTATAATGAGTAACAGTTTTCCAGGTGTGTGACACCATCCTGCTGCACATTGAGGAGTGTTTTGTCTTCACTCAGCATCTCGTCAGTGTGACCTGCTGCATGGAGAACTGTCTCTACAGCACAGTGGGACGTTTCCTGAGACACACTGGACACAACTGTGGAGGTTTATCTAGTACTGGACAATTAAAATGATGCAGCAAAATATACTCTGTAGAGTGTGCGGGGCAAAGGTTCCAGCTAAGAGAAGCAACACAACTAATCTGCTTTATCACCATACGTCAACTCTCCCGATTTTCCCAAGAGACTCCAGCACTTCTGACCAGCTATTGATAGCAGTAACACGTTGCATGTTGCAAATGGTCTCAAGAGACAATGCAGCAACCAACAGCAAAATCCAATATGAAGAACGCAAGACCGAAAGGACAAGGACCGACCCAAACCTCCATCCAACAGTCATTTTCAAAAGGTACTCCTTATATTAAAACCAAATGTGTTACCTTAGGCTGCAGGTTTGAAATAAGTCTCTTTTTATAGTGTATGTGCATTACACAAAACAATTTTCTTTGCTTGTTAATACTGTAAGTATTTTCATAAGTGTATGTTCCTTAACTAAAAACACACCTTTTTTTTCTCTGCAACTTGGGTGACATTTAAGAACCAAGGACTTAAACTAAGTACAGTGCCTTTTAGAAATAAATATTTTTATTTATCTGCAACACTGAGTTGTATAATTAAAGTTTTATAATAAATGTTCTCAAAATGACATAAGTTATTTTAATTCTTTAAAAAATACATTCAACAGTGTGGCTTTCCTAAGGGTCTATGTAACCTGTTCTGAAATGGTTCTATTAGAGTTTATATATAGCAATATATATATCGTTATCGCAAGAGACTGCAATGTATATCGCAATATGAATTTCAGGCCATGTCGCCCATCCTTAGTTCAGACATCTGGTTAGGATGCATCCTGGTTGTCACTCTCTTGATGTTTTCCAGGTATGTCCCACTGGGTGAAAACCCTGTGCAGATCCAGAACATGGCAGAGGGATCGGATCTCCTCTCTGACCTGGGAAAGCAATGTCATCCTTCCTGGGAGAAGCTGGAGAGTGTTGCTGGAGTTGTTGGAGTAATAATCTAGGTATTATGTAAGTTTCAACTCAGATGCATGACCTTGTATGTGGAGACAGAAACTGTTTATTGTACACACTGTTCCAAGGACCAAGATAGGCGATATTTTGTGTCTGCTTGCTAGGTGCACCTGATGATGTAAAAAGGACAATAAAAGGCTCTGACTGTCCTTAGCTCATTGAAATGGTTCTCTGATGCGATACTGGTGGTCAGGGATTGATACTTGTGAATGGTTGCTCATCCCATCCCCTTGGACCTATAAATAAATTGGAGAAGCAGCTGAGATCCCGGCTCGTGAGTGATTCTTGTTGCACCGTAGGATTATTAACGAACCACAGAGTCAGTCCATGAGGTGACTTTGGATAAGCCAGAAAAAATGAAGGATGGACAGACAGACAGATCTTCAAAAATTATTTTTTAAAACAAAAACAAAAAAGTTTCAAAACAAAAACTATAAAAATTATGACATTTTGTAGAATAATTTCATTTAGAGGCAAATAGAGTCAATTTATTGGGCCAATATTTAACACATTTGGAATAATTGGCTACTGGCCATGTCTTTTCATACTTAACTGATCACCATGTAAGAAAATGAAGATGAACCAGCAGCTTTTTTTTTAACAAAAATGGTTTTCATGTACATTTCTAAATACTTAAGGCTTTCTAATAGTTACTAGCTAACAATGTTTTCAAAGGATCCGTCAAAAAGATAAGAAGGACAGGGAAGGACAAAACAATACCCAACCCCCCCCCACCTCACCTGAAGACCAGCACATCTTGAAATATTCTGCAGCACTGAGTCCAGACAACCCGTAAGGCTTATTGAACAAGGTTTGGTAAGATATTCAGTTGCACTTTGGACGCAGGGGCAAACAGAGGAATCAGGATCTCAAACCTGATTCATTCATCTTTAAATGTGATGACAACAGAGCTAAATATTTCACCATGACTTTCAATGAAGAAACAAAAAATCATAAAGAGCCACTGGAGAGAAACTGAAAACATGAGGGGTGCTTTGTATGAGGAGTGACGAAATGCGCTCTGCCCAGTCACACCGCTCAAAAAATACCTGCAGAAAAGTCCACCTGATACTAAAGCCCTATATCTGCAGCCGAAGAGCGTTATAGCGGTGGCAGACAGCTACTGGTATACCACCGTTCCCCTGGGAGTAAACCAGCTGTCTCAGATGTTACCCAGGATGTGCAAGGTGGCAGGGACAAACACGTCATACACCAACCACAGCTTGAGATCCACAAGAAACTGTCCAATGTGGGACTCAAGGCGAGGGAGATTATGGCAGTATAGGTCAGATGCTTTAAACAGACACAAACTAGTATGTCAATTTGATTCACAGATAATATATAGCAGAACAAAAAATACACATCTATCAAAAACTTGTTCCACAGCTCTGAAAGCTCCTTAAAAATTTACCGGAGATCATCTATGGAGAGCCAGAAACGATGGAGTAACGTGCTGATCAAGTAGTTAACTCATCAGAAACAAACATGCCACCAAAGACTCGTATTTCAGATCATCGTAAATAAGGAAGTAAGGAAGGAGAAACCAGGTTGGACAGTGAGGAAGGAGAGACTGATCTGTCCAGGATGGACAGTAAGGAAGGAGAGACTGATCTGTCCAGACTGGACAGTGATCAGAAGACAGAAAGACTGGGAAGAGTTGATGAATGAAGAACATGAGAGAGAACAAACAGTAGAAGAGATTATCATTGTGGACCATGAAGGACCAAAGACTAGTAAAGATGAAGTTAGGAGGACAATTAAGAGGATGAAGAGTGGACAGACAGTTTGTCCTGATGNACCGTTCCCCTGGGAGTAAACCAGCTGTCTCAGATGTTACCCAGGATGTGCAAGGTGGCAGGGACAAACACGTCATACACCAACCACAGCTTGAGATCCACAAGAAACTGTCCAATGTGGGACTCAAGGCGAGGGAGATTATGGCAGTATAGGTCAGATGCTTTAAACAGACACAAACTAGTATGTCAATTTGATTCACAGATAATATATAGCAGAACAAAAAATACACATCTATCAAAAACTTGTTCCACAGCTCTGAAAGCTCCTTAAAAATTTACCGGAGATCATCTATGGAGAGCCAGAAACGATGGAGTAACGTGCTGATCAAGTAGTTAACTCATCAGAAACAAACATGCCACCAAAGACTCGTATTTCAGATCATCGTAAATAAGGAAGTAAGGAAGGAGAAACCAGGATGGACAGTAAGGAAGGAGAGACTGATTTGTCCAGACTGGACAGTGATCAGAAGACAGAAAGACTGGGAAGAGTTGATGAATGAAGAACATGAGAGAGAACAAACAGTAGAAGAGATTATCATTGTGGACCATGAAGGACCAAAGACTAGTAAAGATGAAGTTAGGAGGACAATTAAGAGGATGAAGAGTGGACAGACAGTTTGTCCTGATGATACACCTGTGCAGGTATGGAAGTGGCTGTTATTTAACCAGATGTTAGAGACAGAGAGGATTCCTGAGGAACGGAGGTGAAGTGTGATGCTGTTGATCTTTTATGAACAAGAGAGACAAGCAGAGTTGTACAAACTACAGATGAATAAAGATGATGCGTCACAATGAAGCTGCAGGAAAGAGTCCTAAAAATTAGACTAAGGACACAAACTAGACTACGGACAGAAACTAGATTTGGGACAGAAACTAAACTAAGAGCTTAAACTAGACTAGGGACAGAAACTAGATTAGGGACAGAAACTAGACTAGGGACAGAAACTAGACTAAGGACAGAAACTAGACTAGGGACTGAAACTAGACTGGGGACAGAAACTAGACTAGGGACAGAAACTAGACTGGGGACAGAAACAAGACTAAGGACAGAAACTAGACTAGGGACTGAAACTAGACTAGGGACAGAAACTAGACTAAGGAGAGAAACTAGACTAAGGACAGAAACTAAGCTAAGGGCTTAAACTAGACAAGGGACAGAAACTAGATTTGGGACAGAAACTAAACTAAGAGCTTAAACTAGACTAGGGACAGAAACTAGATTTGGGACAGAAACTAGACTAGGGACAGAAACTAAGATAAGGGCTTAAACTAGACTGGGGACAGAAACTAGATTGGGGACAGAAACTAGACTAAGGACAGAAACTAGACTAGGGACTGAAACTAGACTGGGGACAGAAACTAGACTAAGGACAGAAACTAGACTGGGGACAGAAACTAGACTAAGGACAGAAACTAGACTAGGGACTGAAACTAGACTAAGGACAGAAACTAGACTGGGGACAGAAACTAGACTAAGGACAGAAACTAGACTAGGGACTGAAACTAGACTAAGGAGAGAAACTAGACTAGGGACTGAAACTAGACTAGGGACAGAAACTAGACTAAGGAGAGAAACTAGACAAGGGACAGAAACTAGACTAGGGACAGAAACTAGACTAAGGACAGAAACTAGACTAAGGACAGAAACTAGACTAGGGACTGAAACTAGACTAAGGACAGAAACTAGACTAGGGACTGAAACTAGACTAGGGACAGAAACTAGACTAAGGAGAGAAACTAGACTAGGGACTGAAACTAGACTAGGGACAGAAACTAAGATAAGGGCTTAAACTAGACTGGGGACAGAAACTAGACTAAGGACAGAAACTAGACTGGGGACAGAAACTAGACTAAGGACAGAAACTAGACTAGGGACTGAAACTAGACTAAGGAGAGAAACTAGACTAGGGACTGAAACTAGACTAGGGACAGAAACTATGCTAAGGGCTTAAACTAGACAAGGGACAGAAACTAGACAAGGGACAGAAAATAGATTTGGGACAGAAACTAAACTAAGAGCTTAAACTAGACTAGGGACAGAAACTAGACTAGGGACAGAAACTAGATTTGGGACAGAAACTAAACTAAGAGCTTAAACTAGACTAGGGACAGAAACTAGACTAGGGACAGAAACTAGATTTGGGACAGAAACTAAGCTAAGGGCTTAAACAAAACTAGGGACAGAAACTAGATTAGGGACAGAAACTAGACTAGGGACAGAAACTAGACTAAGGACAGAAACTAAGCTAAGGGCTTAAACTAGACAAGGGACAGAAACTAGACTAGGGACAGAAACTAGATTTGGGACAGAAACTAAACTAAGGGCTGAAACTAGACAAGGGACAGAAACTAGACTAGGGACAGAAACTAGATTTGGGACAGAAACTAAACTAAGGGCTGAAACTAGACTAGGGACAGAAACTAGACTCAGGACAGATACTAGACTAGGGACTGAAACTAGACTAGGTACACACATGCGCCATTGCTATGCATTGAGTCAAAATGACACGCAGCAAACAGCGACGCAAAGAGGCACAAATAGGAAAACATTTTTTATTTGTTTTTATTTATTTAAAAAGGAGGTACAATGCATATTAATGAACATTTTTACAAATGTAAATATGCTAGATTGTAGCCTTTGGCTAATTTCCATCTGTAGACCTCCTGGCAGGTTAGTGGTCCACATTTATTAATACAAATATACAAAAACATTACATGTAGACAACATAAAATGGGATGAGGATAAAAACAATGAGCACATCATATATTAACAAACAACAGACAACTGAAAATATATTTTTTAAAACAAATGGAGACCTGACTGTATTGCACAAGCAGCAGTTTTACTCACGCCGTAGCCGTCCTAAGACTGCATGGACCCATTTGCACCGTTCTACATTGCACCGAGCCTCATTACGCAAAACACTATTATATTTAAACCATAATGTACTGGCACATTTTATACATATTCTTACACACACTCCCTTTTGGACCTATTCACTATTCATAAGTCACAAATTATATTTCATATGTGATATATGCAGGGCTTGACATTAACTTTTCTGTTCACCAGCCACTGTGGCTAGTGGTTTTCCAAAGTTACTAGCCACTCAGCATTTTCACTAGCCACAATTTTGTTGTTGAGAAATTATGTTTAATATGATTAAAGCTGACTATGGCGTGGTAAAGTTTACTTGACCTAGATTTACAACCTTTTTAAATGTAAATGACCCTTGTATTGTTTGTGCCGACAACAAAAGAGACCCCCTTCATCTTTTCACCACCATACATCCTACAGTCAGTGCAGTACATTACATTCTCCCCTGGGTCATACGATAACCATTCTCGACCTGCTGTCTTCCACTTTTCGTTAAATGACCTTTTCTTTTTCTTTGTCTCTCCTTCCTTCGTTTCATCTTCATGTTTTCTTTTTGTTTGCTCTTCGGGTTTCCTGACGCCTTGAATGTGCTGCCACATTATCACCCCCACTACTTCACAACTGTTGTCCACAGGGACCGGCTGTCTAAAGTGACGTTGGTCACGAATGGACCAATGAGCAAACACTGTGCGCAGGCAGTGCTCATGGGAGTTGTAGTGTCTTAGTCTCACATTGCAATTCGTTTATTATTTCAGATGTCATTTGAGAAAACTGCAATAAAAAAATGTATATAAAATTCAGCCCGCCAAAAGTGGCTAGTCGGAGTGGCTGCGTCACCCGCCACTGCTGAAATTCACCCGCATTTGGCGGGTGTTAATGTCAAGCCCTGGATATATGATGATTGACTAAACATGATCTCAAACTTGTGTTTCCCTTATCCATTCTTTTATACGCCACTTAAAAATTTGAAGTTTTGTACTGTTCCTTATTGACAGTGCAATTTTATTCTAAAAGCAAACTCCCCGATATGATAAATAATTCTGTGAGAAAGCGGTCGGCCTAAATGCTACCTCACAATCACCTCTCACAGTGGCTTGTGTCACACGAGTCCCAGCAGCATTGCGCAACCTTTGTTTAATAAAATCATTCAGAGGTGGAGGTGTAAGACAATGTATAACCTTATAAATTAAACAGGATGATTTAAATAATTTAAAATTGTTAAAATTTAAAAGCTTATATTTATCAAAAATTCGACAGTAATATTATGACAATGGTTTTTTGTCTAGTACTTCTAATGCTGATTTACTGGCTCTCAGTAAATGCGTTGAGGAGATTAATGACTGGATGTGCCTCAACTTCCTTCAGCTGAACAAAAATAAAACTGAGGTGATTATTTTTGGAGCCAAAGAGAAACGACCAACAAAACCTGGAAAAACTAGTCCATGCATTCATCTTCAGTCGGCTTGATTATTGTAACAGCATCTTTACTGGTCTTCCTAAAAAATCAGTTAAACAGTTGCAGCTCATTCAGAACTCTGCTGCTAGAGTTCTCACTAAAACCAGAAAAGTGGACCACATCAGTCCAGTTCTGAGGTCTTTACACTGGCTGCCTGTCCGTCAGAGGATAGACTTTAAAGTTCTATTGCTGGTCTATAAAGCTCTGAATGGTTTAGGACCAAAATACATCAGTGACCTCCTGACCCAGTATGAACCTACAAGACTCCTCAGGTCTTCTGGATCTGGTCTTTTATCAGTTCCCAGAGTCAGAACCAGACATGGAGAAGCTGCTTTCAGCTTCTATGCTCCACATTTCTGGAACAAACTCCCAGAAAGCCTCAGATCAGCTGAAACACTCAGTTTATTTAAATCAAGGTTAAAGACCCACCTGTTCTCCGCTGCATTTACATAAAGTTTTATTAGAAAGTCCAAATCCACACGGTTGCTTTTAAGCTGTCCTTTGTTCTAATTCTGTTTATTTAAATCATGTTTTCATTCTTTTACTTATGCTTTTGTTTCATGTAAAGCACTTTGAATTGTCCTGTACATGAATTGTGCTATACAAATAAACTTGCCTTGCCTTGATTTAAAACATATTTCAATTGCCCTAAGAGAATCATGACTCGTATAGGACCAGCTTGTAATGCAGTACTCGATATGAGCCATTATCATAGACTAAAAGTCTGTAATTGCTGCTCTATCCATATGCCTGAAGTTTTGTATATTAAATTTTACAGTTTTCACAACTTTTTTAATGTGTTTTTTAAAAGATAATTTTGAATCGATTATCACTCCTAAATACTTGAATTCCTCAACATTAATCAATTCTTGTCCATCCAAGTAAACTTTTTCTGAAGCCATGGTTGTTTTAGATTTAAAACAGTTTTTTAACATTTAGGCACAGACATAATCTCAGCCATTTTTGTAAGTAATTTAAAGCTAATGAAAGCCAAGGGGCTGCCTCATCTGCACTTTTGGCTTGAGTGAAAATCACTGTATCATCAGCATACATACTTGTGTCCACATCTTTGCACACATAGGGGCAAGTTGTTTACAAAAAGGGAAAAAAGCAGGGGGCCTAAAATTTATCCCTGTGGGACACCTTTTTTATAAGAAAGATAAGGTGATTTACTATTTGTTATTTGCACACATTGTCCTCTATCTGACAGATACAACTGCATCAATTTAATGGTTTGATTACTAAAGTGAAATGTTGACCAGTACCAATACCAATACCAATTTATTTGTAGAGCACATTTTATAGGGAATACACCATCCAAAGTGCTGTACATTGAGTACAAAATAGATAATCATTAAAAAATATAAAACAATAAAAACAGTAGAAGCAATAATAACAATAAAATCAGAATAGAATATCAAACATTAAGATTTATTAAAAGCTAGTGAATAGAAATGCATCTTTAACTGCGGTTTAAACACTGTAACAGAAGGGGCGAGTCTGACATCCAGGGGGAGTTGGCTCCACAACTTAGTTGACAGTCTAGACAAGAGATTATGGTGATTCACAGTATCAAACGCATGCTTGAAGTCCAGAAAAACAGCTGCAACGTAACTGTTAGTGTCTAAATAAGGCTTCACTTTCTCAACAAAAAAAAACAGACAGCCATTTCAGTTGAGTGAAGAGATCTAAATCCAAATTGAATAGGTTGCAGACCTGGTTTTGTATTACCTAAATGATCAATAATGGAGTTGGCAACCCACTTTTCTGCTATCTTTGAAAAGATAGGGTAATGGGTATGCTAATAGGTCAATAATTAGCTGGGTCAGATTTATTTTTTTTTTATAAATCAGTAGGGGGGAGCGGGGTAACGTGAGACACCACCTGTATCGAGGCAACAGAACACATTTGTGCCTATGTGACCATTTTGTTTCCAAGCTCCTCTCATTTCCCCTTGGCCATAAAAGTCAGTGGCTCATTTTACTGAGGTAAGCATGTTTTTCCCCAAAAATGTGTTTTTTGCATGTAAAAATAAATTTTTTTTCTGTCAACTTAATTAGCTGTTGTGTCAAAGCAAATTGATTCAGGCAGAAAAACTTATATCATACCTGTTGATGAAGTACCAACATGTAAAACCATGTAACGATGCTAGCTGAAGGTTAGCCTTAATTGTTAAAAAAAGGTCATATTTTCTAAAATGTTGGAAGTGGGGTAAAGTGAGATAGTGTCTCGCCGTCATACACCTGCTTCAACAAACCCACTATCATCTGGACAAAGCAGGCAGCACTGTAAGGATCATGTTCTTTGATTTTTTCAGTGCCTTTAACACAATTCAGCCTGTTTTACAATGTAAAAACCTCCACCACCTGGATTAAGGACTATCTCACTAACAGACCACAGTATGTGAAACTGAAGAGTTGTACATCTGACCAGGTGATCAGCAGCACAGGAGCACCACAGGGGACTGTACTCTCACCATTCCTTTTCACTCTGTACACCTCAGAGTCCTGTCATCTACAAAAATACTCTGATGACTCAGCAGTTGTTGGTGGATCAGAGATGGACAAGAGACCATGTACAGAGAACTGGTGGAGCACTTTGTGTCCTGGTGTTCAAACAATCATCATATCTTGAATGTGATCAGGACAAAAGAGGAGGTTGTGGATTTTAGGAGGAGCAGCATGGGAGAAGATGTGGAGTATAAATACCTGGTGTTCACCTGGACAACAGACTGAACTGGAGACACAACTGTGATGCTGTTTTTAGGAAAGGACAGAACAGACTGAACTTCCTCAGGAAGCTTAGATCCTTCAATGTTTGCAGCAACGTTTTAAATTGTTCAGGAAAAAAATGTGCTTAATTGACCAATCTCCATGATTCTGTTACTAGTCTGACATTTGTTCTGGACTGTGAGGCTGTCAGGCTAGTTGTCAGGATTCTAACTGTTACAACAAAACAGTGTGGTAAAGTCTTGCTTTTTTCATTTGAGGCGGCTTTCTAAAATTAAGCCTTTCCTGTCTCGGCCCCATCTAGAGACAGTAATTCATGCTTTTATTACATCCCACCTGGATTACTGTAACTCTCTTTTAACTGGCATTAGCCAGGCCTCTCTGTCACGCCTGCAGCTCGTACAAAACGCTGCTGCACGATTTTTAACTGGCACAACGAAACGAGAGCACATAACTCCGGTTTTAGCGTCCCTTCACTGGCTTCCCGTTCATTTGTGGATCCATTTTAAGGTTCTTTTATTTGTTTTTAAGTCTCTTAACGGTCTTGCCCCTTTTTACCTGTCTGAGCTGTTCTGTCCGTACACGCCTCCTCATGCTCTCCGATCAGCTGATCAGCTGCTTTTAACCGTCCCAAAGACATTTTATAAGTCCAGAGGAGACAGAGCCTTTTCAGTTTTAGGTCTGAAAATTTGGAATGAGCTCCCTCTAAATGTTAGACAGGCTCCCTCTCTTGCTGTTTTTAAAACCCGGTTAAAAACTCATTTTTACTCTTTGGCTTTTAATCAGTAATGAGTTGCCATCTGTGTCTTAATGTCTTTTATTTTCCTTGTCTGTTTTATATCTGCTCTGTTTTTAACTTGTGTGGTGTCCCTGTATTGTACAGCACTTTGGTCAGCTGTTGTTGTTTTTAAAGTGCTCTATAAATAAAATGGTATGGTATGGTATGGTATGGTATGGTATGGTATGGTATGGTACAACTATGTTGTTATGGTAGTTTCAGAGAGGAAAAAGTTAGTGGTTCACTTTACCCCTGAGCTGGGATAAACTGAGACACAAAACCACTTTTTTTAAAACCATCAAATTTTCACAGCTCTTCATCCTGAATACATTCTGGTAATTACCATTGCAAGGAAACATCCTGAATTAACGGGAAATGTCTAAATTTAACTGATATATCATTTTAGGTCGCTGGGAGAGGAGCAAATGTGAAAAGTGTCCCACTTTACCCCACTCTCCCCTATGACCTTCGCCACCTTCCAACTCAGAGGAACGACTGCCTGTGTAATTAATAAATTAATAAGATGGGTCATTGGTACCAAGATGCAATATTTATATTGCTTCAAAAAATTGGTGTCAAATCCATACTTACCCCTTGCTTTAGAAATTTTCAAGTCAGAGATTCTATTTTCTACTTCATTTTCTGTCATTTTCCTACTATTAAAGCTTAAATGTTGATTCGAGGTATCCGAATCAAAGTTAATTACAACAACAAAATCAGGAGGTCCTTAGAAATCACCTGTCACTGGTGATTAAACACATTTTAATAAAGAGAAATGTTGATGGGAAGCGTGAAGTGGGTCAGTCTTTGACATGTATAGATCTGTCACTAAGTAGAACCACTTTGCTGGGGGGTTAGGTACATTTATAAAACAGCAGTTACTGGACTAGTTAATGGCAAATTGTTTATTTATGTTTTGTTAGATTAAAACTATAGAGAGAAAAATCTTCCTACCCTTAATGCATATGTTTTCGCAAATAAAAATTACAGCGAAAACCCAACCGCTTGATATTTTAGGCACAAAATATTTGCATATACAGTATATTTGTTCTGTGACTCATGATTAAATACATGTACATAAACAGGGGTCCACAGTTTTGGTCTGGTTCACATTTTTAAATGTGTATTGCTGTGTCTCTTGCACAAATCCAGGGATTGGGGTGTCGTTATTAGGAAAAAGGGAACAAGGATGTTTTGTTTAAATATAATGTTAGCCAATGCAGAATAACACAGTGTTTATGATAAAAAACGGACAACTTCATGGCTTTCATCCAGAAACTCATGCACTATTGCACCGCGACGGGAGAGATCAGCTAGAACCTCGGCTCAGGCTGAGAAACATATTGGTCAAGCAGAACAAAAAAAATCAAGCCAGCAGGACTCTTCATTGATTTGATGAACCGTGCCTCTGATTAACATAAAAATGAATGAGGAAGAGAGATTCAGAGCCTGTGAAACGGCTGTGACGCGATCTCGTTGTTCAGAGTTATTACAAACTAGTATAGAATTTATGGAATGGAAAGGTGGTGGAGTTTATTACATGGATAAAATCCCTCCAGCGTGTCTACCGGATCTACCGTGAATGAGTAGTGTATCGAAGGTGGCGCGGTTTTTGCTCCAGCTCGTCATTTTCAGACTTGTGATGTCTTCAGCCTGACGTTGAGGTTCTTCTGGTGATTCTAGTGAAGCTGCAGTAGATTTATCCGACCAGTATCTGCTGTTAGGATCTTCTGAAGGCAGCAGGGAGCAAAATAAAGAACGATTCACCGCATGCAACACACAGTAAGTGTTGATAAACAAACGAATGGCCATTGGAGGGGGAAGTCGCACAGTCACACATGTGCGTGCACGTACACACACACACACACACACACACAGTATCTGAATCAGAAATTTGCTGCTTTTTTTCTATATTTTATTCAAATGTTGATATTGTCTATAAATAATTCTTTTTAGACATATAATAAACTATCAAAAGTACTTTTGTTTTTTCACTTTCATAGTAGTAAAACATAGTTCAGAAGTTGCATGAATCATTGAAACATGAAATATTTACATCAAAGTCACTGATCTGCTTAAAAAACCTCTTTACACAAAAATCTCTTTTTCTCAGCTTTTAGTCCTGAAATATGTGGATTTTAATAAAAGTTCATTTTCTGTACTGCACATTACTAGATAACAGAAAGAGGTAGAAAATTTTTTTTTGTTTTTGAAAGAAGAAAGACTAAATTTTGTGATGATGGTTTCAGAATTCACATAGTCATAGGAGAAAATATTATGTGAGCCTTCAAAAATCAGCAAAAATACTAAATATCTCTGGTACTGAGGGGGATACGAAATCTGAAAGTGGCACTGAATGAGTTAAGTACGCAAATGCGTGTTTCAAATTTTCATTATTTTGATATTTTGAGTAATAATACAATTTTAAACATACCACAAGATTTACAACTTTCCAAGCTTTAATTTGAGCTATGATTTGTAAAAATCCGGTAAGAAATAAGGGAGCTAACATGATTTTTGTGGTTAATGTATGCCTGTCCTGCACCGGAAGAGCACGGCTTTGTTGACATGACTCAATGCATAGCAATGGCATCTGCGTGGCATGTCACCGTCTACAGCAGCAAATAGGTGGTGTCTAATCCAGTAGCTATCTGGTTAGGGTTAGTCTAACCTTAAAGCTGGTAAAGAGGATTTTGTAACAAATCTAGATGTCAAATTTACTTTAAAATTATTGTATCAACTTGTAGTGGTCTTGTACATCTGGTTTCCAAAAGAAAAAGTTATAATATTCATAAATCATAGACCTGGTGAGACTTGAAATAAATATAAACGAACTCGTTTCGTTATATAAAACAGACAAACAAAACAGTTATCTAAACAAACTATAGAGCTGAAAATAAACACAACACACACACAAACACAAACGGGGAAAGAGTAAGAGAAAAAATTGACAAGATGAACAGTATTAAATTAAAATCAGGAGTAACTAAAACAAGCTCTTTCCAATTATTTTTTTTGTTATTTCCTTACCCATAGAGAAAAAATAGCTCTGAATGAACAAAGGAGCAGAAAATCTTGTAGAACGGTATGGAGAAAAACGGGTTTGACGTGAACAAGGGAATAGATGAGCGGTGTTCCATGCATCAGGCTTCACAGTGATCCATGCTGCTACTAGCATTTCAGCACTTGCAGCACTTGTACTGAGTAACAGTAAACAGCCTTTTATCATTGATGACTCCGAGATGTTTGAAGAAACAAAGTTGTAGTAGATCCTCAAAAAACTTGTGGTGCCGATAGTAAACAAAAATACGCAAATTTACGATTAGACCCTAAGCCCGCTCTGCCCCACCCTGCTTCACCCTGCCCCACTCTACTCCACTCTGCACCACACTGCCCCACTCTACTCCACTCTGCCCAGCTCTTCTCCACTCTACCCGACTCTACTCCACTCTGGCCAGCTCTTCTCCACTCTACCCGACTCTACTCCACTCTGCCCATCTCTACTCCACTCTGCCTTGCTCTGCTCCACCCTGACCCTCTCTGCCCCACCCTGCTTCACCCTGCCCCACTCTACTCCACTCTGCACCACACTGCCCCACTCTACTCCACTCTGCCCAGCTCTTCTCCACTCTACCCGACTCTACTCCACTCTGCCCATCTCTACTCCACTCTGCCTTGCTCTGCTCCACCCTGACCCTCTCTGCACCACCCTGATCACCCTGCCCCACTCTAATCCACCCTTACCCTCTCTGCACCACCCTGCTTCACTCTGCCCCACTCTAATCCACTCTACCCGACTCTACTCCACTCTGCCCCACTCTACTCCACTCTGCCCAGCTCTTCTCCACTCTACCCGACTCTACTCCACTCTGCCCCACTCTACTCCACTCTGCCTTGCTCTGCTCCACCCTGACCCTCTCTGCACCACCCTGATCACCCTGCCCCACTCTAATCCACCCTGACCCTCTCTTTACCACCCTTCTTCACTCTGCCCCACTTTAATCCACTCTACCCGACTCTACTCCACTCTGCCCCACTCTACTCCACTCTGCCCAGCTCTTCTCCACTCTACCCGACTCTACTCCACTCTGCCCAGCTCTTCTCCACTCTACCCGACTCTCCTCCACTCTGCCCATCTCTACTCCACTCTGCCTTGCTCTGCTCCACCCTGACCCTCTCTGCACCACCCTGATCACCCTGCCCCACTCTAATCCACCCTGACCCTCTCTTTACCACCCTTCTTCACTCTGCCCCACTCTAATCCACCCTGCCTTGCTCTGCTCCACCCTGACCCTCTCTGCACCACCCTGATCACCCTGCCCCACTCTTATCCACCCTTACCCTCTCCACACCACCCTGCTTCACTCTGCCCCACTCTAATCCACTCTACCCGACTCTACTCCACTCTGCCCCACTCTACTCCACTCTGCCCAGCTCTTCTCCACTCTACCCGACTCTACTCCACTCTGCCCCACTCTACTCCACTCTGCCCAGCTCTTCTCCACTCTACCCGACTCTACTCCACTCTGCCCATCTCTACTCCACTCTGCCTTGCTCTGCTCCACCCTGACCCTCTCTGCACCACCCTGATCACCCTGCCCCACCCTAATCCACCCTGACCCTCTCTGCACCACCCTGCTTCACTCTGCCCCACTCTAATCCACTCTGCCTTGCTCTGCTCCACTCTGACCCTCTCTGCACCACCCTGATCACCCTGCCCCAACTCTAATCAACCCTGACTCTCTCTGCACCACCCTGCTTCACCCTGCCCCACTCTAATCCACCCTGCCTTGCTCTGCTCCACTCTGACCCTCTCTGCACCACCCTGATCACCCTGCCCCAACTCTAATCCACCCTGCCCCACTCTACTCCACTCTGCCCAGCTCTTCTCCACTCTACCCGACTCTACTCCACTCTGCCCAGCTCTTCTCCACTCTACCCGACTCTACTCCACTCTGCCCCACTCTACTCCACTCTGCCCAGCTCTTCTCCACTCTACCCGACTCTACTCCACTCTGCCCATCTCTACTCCACTCTGCCTTGCTCTGCTCCACCCTGACCCTCTCTGCACCACCCTGATCACCCTGCCCCACTCTAATCCACCCTGACCCTCTCTGCACCACCCTGCTTCACTCTGCCCCACTCTAATCCACTCTGCCTTGCTCTGCTCCACTCTGACCCTCTCTGCCCCACCCTGCTTCACCCTGCCCCACTCTACTCCACTCTGCCCCACTCTACTCCACTCTGCCCCACTCTACTCCACTCTGCCCAGCTCTTCTCCACTCTACCCGACTCTACTCCACTCTGCCCATCTCTACTCCACTCTGCCTTGCTCTGCTCCACCCTGACCCTCTCTGCACCACCCTGATCACCCTGCCCCACTCTAATCCACCCTTACCCTCTCTGCACCACCCTGCTTCACTCTGCCCCACTCTAATCCACTCTACCCGACTCTACTCCACTCTGCCCCACTCTACTCCACTCTGCCCAGCTCTTCTCCACTCTACCCGACTCTACTCCACTCTGCCCACCTCTACTCCACTCTGCCTTGCTCTGCTCCACCCTGACCCTCTCTGCACCACCCTGATCACCCTGCCCCACTCTAATCCACCCTTACCCTCTCTGCACCACCCTGCTTCACTCTGCCCCACTCTAATCCACTCTACCCACTCTACTCCACTCTGCACCACACTGCCCCACTCTACTCCACTCTGCCCAGCTCTTCTCCACTCTACCCGACTCTACTCCACTCTGCCCACTCTACTCCACTCTGCCCAGCTCTTCTCCACCCTACCCGACTCTACTCCACTCTGCCCACCTCTACTCCACTCTGCCTTGCTCTGCTCCACTCTGACCCTCTCTGCACCACCCTGATCACCCTGCCCCAACTCTAATCAACCCTGACTCTCTCTGCAAAACCCTGCTTCACCCTGCCCCACTCTAATCCACCCTGCACCACACTACCCCACTCTACTCCACTCTGCCCAGCTCTGCTCCACTCTACCCGACTCTACTCCACTCTGCCCCACTCTACTCCACTCTGCCCAGCTCTTCTCCACTCTACCCGACTCTACTCCACTCTGCCCATCTCTACTCCACTCTGCCTTGCTCTGCTCCACCCTGACCCTCTCTGCCCCACCCTGCTTCACCCTGCCCCACTCTACTCCACTCTGCCCCACTCTCCTCCACTCTGCCCCACTCTACTCCACTCTGCCCAGCTCTTCTCCACTCTACCCGACTCTACTCCACTCTACCCATCTCTACTCCACTCTGCCTTGCTCTGCTCCACCCTGACCCTCTCTGCACCACCCTGAGCACCCTGCCCCACTCTAATCCACCCTGACCCTCTCTGCACCACCCTGCTTCACTCTGCCCCACTCTAATCCACTCTGCCTTGCTCTGCTCCACTCTGAACCTCTCTGCACCACCCTGATCACCCTGCCCCAACTCTAATCAACCATGACTCTCTCTGCACCACCCTGCTTCACCCTGCCCCACTCTAATCCATCCTGCCTTGCTCTGCTCCACTCTGACCCTCTCTGCACCACCCTGATCACCCTGCCCCAACGCTAATCAACCCTGACTCTCTCTGCACCACCCTGCTTCACCCTGCCCCACTCTACTCCACTCTGCCCAGCTCTTCTCCACTCTACCCGACTCTACTCCACTCTGCCCAGCTCTTCTCCACTCTACCCGACTCTACTCCACTCTGCCCATCTCTACTCCACTCTGCCTTGCTCTGCTCCACCCTGACCCTCTCTGCACCACCCTGATCACCCTGCCCCACTCTAATCCACCCTTACCCTCTCTGCACCACCCTGCTTCACTCTGCCCAACTCTAATCCACTCTACCCGACTCTACTCCACTCTGCCCCACTCTACTCCACTCTGCCTAGCTCTTCTCCACTCTACCCGACTCTACTCCACTCTGCCCCACTCTACTCCACTCTGCCCATCTCTACTCCACTCTGCCTTGCTCTGCTCCACCCTGACCCTCTCTGCACCACCCTGATCACCCTGCCCCACTCTAATCCACCCTGACCCTCTCTTTACCACCCTTCTTCACTCTGCCCCTCTCTAATCCACTCTACCCGACTCTACTCCACTCTGCCCCACTCTACTCCACTCTGCCCAGCTCTTCTCCACTCTACCCGACTCTACTCCACTCTGCCCCAGCTCTTCTCCACTCTACCCGACTCTACTCCACTCTACCCATCTCTACTCCACTCTGCCTTGCTCTGCTCCACCCTGACCCTCTCTGCACCACCCTGATCACCCTGCCCCACTCTTATCCACCCTTACCCTCTCCACACCACCCTGCTTCACTCTGCCCCACTCTAATCCACTCTACCCGACTCTACTCCACTCTGCCCCACCCTACTCCACTCTGCCCAGCTCTTCTCCACTCTACCCGACTCTACTCCACTCTGCCCCACTCTACTCCACTCTGCCCAGCTCTTCTCCACTCTACCCGACTCTACTCCACTCTGCCCATCTCTACTCCACTCTGCCTTGCTCTGCTCCACCCTGACCCTCTCTGCACCACCCTGATCACCCTGCCCCACTCTAATCTACCCTGACCCTCTCTGCACCACCCTGCTTCACTCTGCCCCACTCTAATCCACTCTGCCTTGCTCTGCTCCACTCTGACCCTCTCTGCACCACCCTGATCACCCTGCCCCAACTCTAATCAACCCTGACTCTCTCTGCACCACCCTGCTTCACCCTGCCCCACTCTACTCCACTCTGCCCAGCTCTTCTCCACTCTACCCGACTCTACTCCACTCTGCCCAGCTCTTCTCCACTCTACCCGACTCTACTCCACTCTGCCCATCTCTACTCCACTCTGCCTTGCTCTGCTCCACCCTGACCCTCTCTGCACCACCCTGATCACCCTGCCCCACTCTAATCCACCCTTACCCTCTCTGCACCACCCTGCTTCACTCTGCCCCACTCTAATCCACTCTACCCGACTCTACTCCACTCTGCCCCACTCTACTCCACTCTGCCCAGCTCTTCTCCACTCTACCCGACTCTACTCCACTCTGCCCATCTCTACTCCACTCTGCCTTGCTCTGCTCCACCCTGACCCTCTCTGCACCACCCTGATCACCCTGCCCCACTCTAATCCACCCTGACCCTCTCTTTACCACCCTTCTTCACTCTGCCCCACTTTAATCCACTCTACCCGACTCTACTCCACTCTGCCCCACTCTACTCCACTCTGCCCAGCTCTTCTCCACTCTACCCGACTCTACTCCACTCTGCCCAGCTCTTCTCCACTCTACCCGACTCTACTCCACTCTGCCCCACTCTACTCCACTCTGCCCAGCTCTTCTCCACTCTACCCGACTCTACTCCACTCTGCCCAGCTCTTCTCCACTCTACCCGACTCTACTCCACTCTGCCCATCTCTACTCCACTCTGCCTTGCTCTGCTCCACCCTGACCCTCTCTGCACCACCCTGATCACCCTGCCCCACTCTAATCCACCCTGACCCTCTCTGCACCACCCTGCTTCACTCTGCCCCACTCTAATCCACTCTGCCTTGCTCTGCTCCACTCTGACCCGACTCTACTCCACTCTGCCCATCTCTACTCCACTCTGCCTTGCTCTGCTCCACCCTGACCCTCTCTGCACCACCCTGATCACCCTGCCCCACTCTAATCCACCCTTACCCTCTCTGCACCACCCTGCTTCACTCTGCCCCACTCTACTCCACTCTACCCGACTCTACTCCACTCTGCCCCACTCTACTCCACTCTGCCTAGCTCTTCTCCACTCTACCCGACTCTACTCCACTCTGCCCATCTCTACTCCACTCTGCCTTGCTCTGCTCCACCCTGACCCTCTCTGCACCACCCTGATCACCCTGCCCCACTCTAATCCACCCTTACCCTCTCTGCACCACCCTGCTTCACTCTGCCCCACTCTTCTCCACTCTACCCGACTCTACTCCACTCTGCCCCCCTCTACTCCACTCTGCCCAGCTCTTCTCCACTCTACCCGACTCTACTCCACTCTGCCCATCTCTACTCCACTCTGCCTTGCTCTGCTCCACTCTGACCCTCTCTGCACCACCCTGATCACCCTGCCCCAACTCTAATCAACCCTGACTCTCTCTGCACCACCCTGCTTCACCCTGCCCCACTCTAATCCACCCTGCCCCACTCTACTCCACTCTGCCCAGCTCTTCTCCACTCTACCCGACTCTACTCCACTCTGCCCAGCTCTTCTCCACTCTACCCGACTCTACTCCACTCTGCACCACACTGCCCCACTCTACTCCACTCTGCCCAGCTCTTCTCCACTCTACCCGACTCTACTCCACTCTGCCCATCTCTACTCCACTCTGCCCAGCTCTTCTCCACTCTACCCGACTCTACTCCACTCTGCCCCACTCTACTCCACTCTGCCCAGCTCTTCTCCACTCTACCCGACTCTACTCCACTCTGCCCAGCTCTTCTCCACTCTACCCGACTCTACTCCACTCTGCCCATCTCTACTCCACTCTGCCCAGCTCTTCTCCACTCTACCCGACTCTACTCCACTCTGCCCATCTCTACTCCACTCTGCCTTGCTCTGCTCCACCCTGACCCTCTCTGCACCACCCTGATCACCCTGCCCCAACTCTAATCAACCCTGACTCTCTCTGCACCACCCTGCTTCACCCTGCCCCACTCTAATCCACCCTGCCTTGCTCTGCTCCACCTTGACCCTCTCTGCACCACCCTGATCACCCTGCCCCACTCTAATCCACCCTGACCCTCTCTGCACCACCCTGCTTCACTCTACCCCACTCTAATCCACTCTGCCTTGCTCTGCTCCACTCTGACCTTCTCTGCACCACCCTGATCACCCTGCCCCACTCTAATCCACCCTGACCCTCTCTGCACCACCCTTCTTCACTCTGCCCCACTCTAATCCACTCTACCCGACTCTACTCCACTCTGCCCCACTCTACTCCACTCTGCCCAGCTCTTCTCCACTCTACCCGACTCTACTCCACTCTGCCCAGCTCTTCTCCACTCTCCCCGACTCTACTCCACTCTGCCCATCTCTACTCCACTCTGCCTTGCTCTGCTCCACCCTGACCCTCTCTGCACCACCCTGATCACCCTGCCCCACTCTAATCCACCCTGACCCTCTCTGCACCACCCTTCTTCACTCTGCCCCACTCTAATCCACTCTACCCGACTCTACTCCACTCTGCCCCACTCTACTCCACTCTGCCCAGCTCTTCTCCACTCTACCCGACTCTACTCCACTCTGCCCATCTCTACTCCACTCTGCCTTGCTCTGCTCCACCCTGACCCTCTCTGCACCACCCTGATCACCCTGCCCCACTCTAATCCACCCTGACCCTTTCTGCACCACCCTGCTTCACTCTGCCCCACTCTAATCCACTCTGCCTTGCTCTGCTCCACTCTGACCCTCTCTGCACCACCCTGATCACCCTGCCCCAACTCTAATCAACCCTGACTCTCTCTGCACCACCCTGCTTCACCCTGCCCCACTCTAATCCACCCTGCCCTCTCTGCACCACCCTTCTTCACTCTGCCCCACTCTAATCCCTCTACCCGACTCTACTCCACTCTGCCCCACTCTACTCCACTCTGCCCAGCTCTTCTCCACTCTACCCGACTCTACTCCACTCTGCCCATCTCTACTCCACTCTGCCTTGCTCTGCTCCACCCTGACCCTCTCTGCACCACCCTGCTTCACTCTGCCCCACTCTAATCCACTCTACCCGACTCTACTCCACTCTGCCCGACTCTACTCCACTCTGCCCAGCTCTTCTCCACTCTACCCGACTCTACTCCACTCTGCCCATCTCTACTCCACTCTGCCTTGCTCTGCTCCACCCTGACCCTCTCTGCACCACCCTGATCACCCTGCCCCACTCTAATCCACCCTGACCCTCTCTTTACCACCCTTCTTCACTCTGCCCCTCTCTAATCCACTCTACCCGACTCTACTCCACTCTGCCCCACTCTACTCCACTCTGCCTAGCTCTTCTCCACTCTACCCGACTCTACTCCACTCTGCCCCACTCTACTCCACTCTGCCCAGCTCTTCTCCACTCTACCCGACTCTACTCCACTCTGCCCAGCTCTTCTCCACTCTACCCGACTCTACTCCACTCTGCCCATCTCTACTCCACTCTGCCTTGCTCTGCTCCACCCTGCCCCTCTCTGCCCCACCCTGCTTCACCCTGCCCCACTCTAATCCACCCTGCCCCACTCTACTCCACTCTGCCCATCTCTACTCCACTCTACCCGACTCTACTCCACTCTGCCCCACTCTACTCCACTCTGCCAGCTCTTCTCCACTCTACCCGACTCTACTCCACTCTGCCCATCTCTACTCCACTCTGCCTTGCTCTGCTCCACCCTGACCCTCTCTGCACCACCCTGATCACCCTGCCCCACTCTAATCCACCCTGACCCTCTCTTTACCACCCTTCTTCACTCTGCCCCTCTCTAATCCACTCTACCCGACTCTACTCCACTCTGCCCCACTCTACTCCACTCTGCCCAGCTCTTCTCCACTCTACCCGACTCTACTCCACTCTGCCCCACTCTACTCCACTCTGCCCAGCTCTTCTCCACTCTACCCGACTCTACTCCACTCTGCCCAGCTCTTCTCCACTCTACCCGACTCTACTCCACTCTGCCCACTCTACTCCACTCTGCCCAGCTCTTCTCCACTCTACCCGACTCTACTCGACTCTACCCATCTCTACTCCACTCTGCCTTGCTCTGCTCCACCCTGACCCTCTCTGCACCACCCTGATCACCCTGCCCCACTCTAATCAACCCTGACTCTCTCTGCACCACCCTTCTTCACTCTGCCCCACTCTAATCCACTCTACCCGACTCTACTCCACTCTGCCCCACTCTACTCCACTCTGCCCAGCTCTTCTCCACCCTGCCCCACTCTAATCCACCCTGCCCCACTCTACTCCACTCTGCCCAGCTCTTCTCCACTCTACCCGACTCTACTCCACTCTGCCCAGCTCTTCTCCACTCTACCCGACTCTACTCCACTCTGCCCATCTCTACTCCACTCTGCCTTGCTCTGCTCCACCCTGACCCTCTCTGCACCACCCTGATCACCCTGCCCCACTCTAATCCACCCTTACCCTCTCTTTACCACCCTTCTTCACTCTGCCCCACTCTACTCCACTCTGCCTAGCTCTTCTCCACTCTACCCGACTCTACTCCACTCTGCCCCACTCTACTCCACTCTGCCCAGCTCTTCTCCACTCTGCCCCACTCTACTCCACTCTGCCTTGCTCTGCTCCACCCTGACCCTCTCTGCACCACCCTGATCACCCTGCCCCACTCTCATCCACCCTTACCCTCTCTTTACCACCCTGCTTCACTCTGCCCCACTCTAATCCACTCTACCCGACTCTACTCCACTCTGCCCCACTCTACTCCACTCTGCCCAGCTCTTCTCCACTCTACCCGACTCTACTCCACTCTGCCCCACTCTACTCCACTCTGCCCAGCTCTTCTCCACTCTCCCCGACTCTACTCCACTCTGCCCAGCTCTTCTCCACTCTACCCGACTCTACTCCACTCTGCCCATCTCTACTCCACTCTGCCTTGCTCTGCTCCACTCTGACCCTCTCTGCACCACCCTGCTTCACTCTGCCCCACTCTAATCCACTCTACCCGACTCTACTCCACTCTGCCCCACTCTACTCCACTCTGCCCATCTCTACTCCACTCTGCCTTGCTCTGCTCCACCCTGACCCTCTCTGCACCACCCTGATCACCCTGCCCCACTCTA
The DNA here is from genome assembly GCA_006937955.1 of Pachypanchax playfairii. Taxonomy (NCBI): domain Eukaryota; kingdom Metazoa; phylum Chordata; class Actinopteri; order Cyprinodontiformes; family Aplocheilidae; genus Pachypanchax; species Pachypanchax playfairii. Next base: position 170,340 of record SSNP01000140.1, read on the forward strand.
ATCCACCCTTACCCTCTCTGCACCACCCTGCTTCACTCTGCCCCACTCTAATCCACTCTACCCGACTCTACTCCACTCTGCCCCACTCTACTCCACTCTGCCCAGCTCTTCTCCACTCTACCCGACTCTACTCCACTCTGCCCAGCTCTTCTCCACTCTACCCGACTCTACTCCACTCTGCCCATCTCTACTCCACTCTGCCTTGCTCTGCTCCACCCTGACCCTCTCTGCACCACCCTGATCACCCTGCCCCACTCTAATCCACCCTTACCCTCTCTGCACCACCCTGCTTCACTCTGCCCCACTCTACTCCACTCTGCCCAGCTCTTCTCCACTCTACCCGACTCTACTCCACTCTGCCCAGCTCTTCTCCACTCTACCCGACTCTACTCCACTCTGCCCATCTCTACTCCACTCTGCCTTGCTCTGCTCCACCCTGACCCTCTCTGCACCACCCTGATCACCCTGCCCCACTCTTATCCACCCTTACCCTCTCCACACCACCCTGCTTCACTCTGCCCCACTCTAATCCACTCTACCCGACTCTACTCCACTCTGCCCCACTCTACTCCACTCTGCCCAGCTCTTCTCCACTCTACCCGACTCTACTCCACTCTGCCCATCTCTACTCCACTCTGCCTTGCTCTGCTCCACCCTGACCCTCTCTGCACCCCCCTGATCACCCTGCCCCACTCTAATCCACCCTTACCCTCTCTGCACCACCCTGCTTCACTCTGCCCCACTCTAATCCACTCTACCCGACTCTACTCCACTCTGCCCCACTCTACTCCACTCTGCCTAGCTCTTCTCCACTCTACCCGACTCTACTCCACTCTGCCCATCTCTACTCCACTCTGCCTTGCTCTGCTCCACCCTGACCCTCTCTGCACCACCCTGATCACCCTGCCCCACTCTCATCCACCCTTACCCTCTCTTTACCACCCTGCTTCACTCTGCCCCACTCTAATCCACTCTACCCGACTCTACTCCACTCTGCCCCGCTCTACTCCACTCTGCCCAGCTCTTCTCCACTCTACCCGACTCTACTCCACTCTGCCCCACTCTACTCCACTCTGCCCAGCTCTTCTCCACTCTACCCGACTCTACTCCACTCTGCCCATCTCTACTCCACTCTGCCTTGCTCTGCTCCACCCTGACCCTCTCTGCACCACCCTGATCACCCTGCCCCACTCTAATCCACCCTGACCCTCTCTGCACCACCCTGCTTCACTCTGCCCCACTCTACTCCCCTCTGCCCAGCTCTTCTCCACTCTACCCGACTCTACTCCACTCTGCCCACTCTACTCCACTCTGCCTTGCTCTGCTCCACTCTGACCCTCTCTGCACCACCCTGATCACCCTGCCCCAACTCTAATCAACCCTGACTCTCTCTGCACCACCCTGCTTCACCCTGCCCCACTCTAATCCACCCTGCCTTGCTCTGCTCCACCCTGACCCTCTCTGCACCACCCTGATCACCCTGCCCCACTCTAATCCACCCTTACCCTCTCTGCACCACCCTGCTCCCCTCTGCCCCACTCTACTCCACTCTACCCGACTCTACTCCACTCTGCCCCACTCTACTCCACTCTGCCCAGCTCTTCTCCACTCTACCCGACTCTACTCCACTCTGCCCCACTCTACTCCACTCTGCCCAGCTCTAATCCACCCTGACCCTCTCTGCACCACCCTGCTTCACTCTGCCCCACTCTAATCCACTCTGCCTTGCTCTGCTCCACTCTGACCCTCTCTGCACCACCCTGATCACCCTGCCCCAACTCTAATCAACCCTGACTCTCTCTGCACCACCCTGCTTCACTCTGCCCCACTCTACTCCACTCTACCCGACTCTACTCCACTCTGCCCCACTCTACTCCACTCTGCCCCACTCTGCTCCACTCTGCCCCACTCTACTCCACTCTGCCCAGCTCTTCTCCACTCTACCCGACTCTACTCCACTCTGCCCATCTCTACTCCACTCTGCCTTGCTCTGCTCCACCCTGACCCTCTCTGCACCACCCTGATCACCCTGCCCCACTCTAATCAACCCTGACTCTCTCTGCACCACCCTGATCACCCTGCCCCACTCTAATCCACCCTGACCCTCTCTGCACCACCCTTCTTCACTCTGCCCCACTCTAATCCACTCTACCCGACTCTACTCCACTCTGCCCCACTCTACTCCACTCTGCCCAGCTCTTCTCCACTCTACCCGACTCTACTCCACTCTGCCCCACTCTACTCCACTCTGCCCAGCTCTTCTCCACTCTACCCGACTCTACTCCACTCTGCCCATCTCTACTCCACTCTGCCTTGCTCTGCTCCACCCTGACCCTCTCTGCACCACCCTGATCACCCTGCCCCACTCTAATCCACCCTGACCCTCTCTGCACCACCCTGCTTCACTCTGCCCCACTCTAATCCACCCTGCCTTGCTCTGCTCCACCCTGACCCTCTCTGCACCACCCTGCTTCACCCTGCCCCCCCTCTACTCCACCCTGCCCAGCTCTGCTCCACCGTGCCCCATTCTGCACCACCCTACTTCACCCTGCCCCACTCTATTCCACCCAACCCCACTCTGCTCCACAATGCTCTGCTTCATACTCTGAATACTCTGCTTCATGTGTCCATCAGCTTTAAGCTGTATTCATTGTTGCACTTGATGTCCTCTGTCTGTCATAATTAATGTGAAGTTCTTTTGATCATTTAGGAACATCTAAAGTAAATGTTTCTGGTCCAGGGGTCTCATTTATAAAGCCTGCTTACGCACAAAATGGGGTAAGCAACTTTCCACGCAAACTTTGGGATTTCTAAAAAAAACGTAGCAGAAAAATGTGTGCAACTTTAAGTTGACTAAGAACCTGGCTTACGCACATTTTGGACATGGAGAGCACCTGCAGTGTTGCTGCTGAGAAGGATAAAATTATTTATTCCAGCAGCATTATCAATTGTACCACTTCGTGTGCACAAAGAACAACCCCCCATTTCTAGGTAAAGTGTGATTTATAAAGCGGAGATTACGTGCAGCTGTGCGTACGCCATGTTTATAGGTCCCAAACTTACTTGGCGTAAGTAGATTTTTTTTGCTGAGCTTAAGTACAGTTTTAGTAAAGATTCTACACAAAGTTTTATAAATGAGACCCCAGATGTTTAAAGACTTACAGTAATGTGAAGCACATGGTAAAATGTCGGTGGAACTGATTTTCCTGTCTGTCTTCAGACTGCAGTGCCTTGTGAATGATTTCAGTTGAATGTCCATGTAAAATCTTCTTTCTGGAAACATTTCAAAAATGTTCTAATAAAACGAGTTACAGTCATTGAAATTGGAGGTTTAACAGGTTCAGACATTTTGAACACAGAACAGAGTTCATGTGTTGGGTTTTGTTAGTATTCTGAGTAAACTGTTATATGATAGCTTCAGTTGAGTTCATGGTCCCTCAGTAAACACAGATCCAGCTGATCTCTAGGACCATGGACAGTGCCTCAGTAACACATTTCTCTGCACATCAGTGATCAGGCTGTGGTCAAAGGTCTTCAGGTCCTCAGATACACGTCCTCTTACATCTGTGATGGATGTTCTTCAGCTTGAATCAGTTCCTTTTTCAGGTGATGTTTGACCTCTTTTCTTTAACTGGAAATGTAAAATGATTCCATGTGATTAAAACAAATGTCGGATTACAATAACTGTTTATCTTGTTTAATCTTGAGATGATGACACAGTTCTCCTGTTATAGCAACATTATTAAATGAATAAGAAATAATAGGCAGATCCTCTGTCATCATTCACGTCTTTCGGGTCTCATCTGTCTTCTTCTTGCTTGGAGTGTGAATGTTTCCTGCCTCTCATGTGAGAGCAGAGACAAATGGAGACAGTGATCTGCTGGCTGAAGTCAGCTGACAGACTGTGTTCTTCTGTAGGTGAGTGAAGAACATCAGCCAATTTGTCACCAAGACTTTGTCTCATATGTTATTAAAATCTGCAACATAAAGTGCAAAACACAAAAAATGGTCTGAGAACACAGAAAATAAATGCTATCAGAACCCAGTTTGATAGAACCAGCAGAATCTTGACCCAGTCATGGACTCTCCAGGAACACACCTGGATAAATAACCTCCCAAAGTTAGGTAGGATTTACCCATCATCCAAAACATATGCTGGTCTTCCTCTGAGATGTTGCAAGTGAACTAGGGTGTCCCCCAAGGTTCTGTACTGGGTCCATTGTTGTTCTTTATTTATAGAAATAATATTCACAACTCAACATTCCAAAGTGGTGCTGAGGACCCTATTCTATACCTCTGCTGAGACCTCTAGTGGCCTGTGTTGGATCTGAAGAAGCCTTTGACTGAAGACACTCTGTTCTTGAGTTAGGGTGTTGTGAAGCAGATGATGAGGGTTCTCCATTATGTTCTTTTATCTATTAAAATGGGGTGTCCAGATCCAGGTCTCGAGGGTTACTATCCTGCAGGATTTAGATGTTTCCCTGATTCTATGTATACTAAGATTTATTGCGCAAAAGATTACAGGGGTAAACAGGAATATTTAAATGAGGAGTTTGATGCCGTTATTCTCTTGCAGGCACAAGAAAGGCTCAAATGGAAAATGGAATTCAAGTCATTGAAGCTTCAAAAATGAGGGAAGAGGCAAAAAATATATTGTTGAGCCACAGCAAAGACATCTTCAGGCTCCACTCTGTAATGTTGTGTACCATACAGCAAACAACCTGGTGTGTAACGTTCCCCTCCAGTACGGTCCAAACAACAACACCTGCTTTTCAGGATGCTTAAGGTTCTCCAAAATGTTTCTATGTGTGTGTGGGCCAGATTATATCCATGTTCTTCCTCAGTAGTTGGGTTGAGTACAGGTGTTAGGAAGGAGGGATAAAGCGGGTCTGCGCCACCTTAGGAATAGATCATGAGCTGCTGTTATCCATAAATGTGTGGAATGATATTTACAGCATGAATAACGTAACACACTCACCCAAGAGCCGCAATCTCCATATTCACCATCTCTCAACCTCGTAAATATAACACTGTTCCTCAGAATGAAAGAATTGTGTTCTCAACCTGGATATTTTGCCACAACATCTGTTATAAAGCCCTGACAGTCCCACGCATTTCGCAAACACTTTGCGGTTGCTGTAGGCAATCTATCTGTCCGGGGTGGAAACAAGTTGTACAGGCATGCACCCTATTGTTCAAGTAATGTTAGGAAAACCTAATATCATAAAAGCCTTGCTTAGTAGCATTTAATACAAGTGTTTGGAAGATTTAATCAGTACAAAATAACTTTAACAACTTTAAGCTGCTGTTATGAAACATGTCTAAATGGATAAAAATCATGTCCCGCATGACATGATACATATCAAACACTGTGGACGTCTCTGGTCCTCCTATATTACACTTAATAACTTCAGTAATTCAGGTCTCAGCAGGAAGTGGTGTTCTGATGATTTATGCTGCCCTGGTGAAAAATACCTCCATAGTACAAATTAACAACTTATTACATAATGAGATGTTATTAGACATTTATACAGTATTCTTGTTTATGGTGAGTGTTTCCTGTTAATTATTTAAACATATTTTTATGATCCTTCTCTGATATTTTCTATATAAAAGCCCTCTGGGTCCTTATCAGCCATTGTTGGGTCCTTCTCTTCTGGGTGAGTCCAAACATTTGCCAGTTGCGCTGACAGTGTAAAGAAAGTAAAAATATTCTGTCCTGGGCTAATTTATTTGATAGGTAAAATGCATTTATGGGAAAAAAAATAAACGATAAATCTGTTTATTGAAGTCAAGACTGTAGAACGGCACATGTGCAGAAGGAATCGGCAACACATCTCAATAGATAACATATTTCTACAGAACACCGGTTCCAGTAACGACTGAGACACGGTTGTGGAAAAGTTATTTAGTACTGATTTAATGTATCTGCTGGCATAACATTGCATTAAAAACATGTAATACACCCTAGAAAAACTGTCCAGGGAGATGCAGCACTAACTACCACAGTGCGCTGGAATGATCCAGATGTCTGTCTGTGTCTTCTCCTCGCAACAATAACTGCATTCATTTTTGCACCAAGTTACAGTAAAACAGTAAAAATACGTGCAAAATTAGAAGGCGCAAATAGTTTCAGGTTTGATAAATCACACTGCGCCTGGAACACCCACTTATTTACATGTTCTCCTCCCAATATTTTGCACCTTCTGACAGAAACGCCCACGTTGCAGATTCATCAATTCAAAAGTGCTAAAAGGGTTTTGCGCGTCTAGTGGCAAGTTTAACAGGTGCAGTTTTACCTGCATGTCGTTAGTAAATCACCTGCTGGTTCTTTTGTGGCTGCTGAGAGGTTTGCACCTATTTGAACAACCACGAACCTGATAAATCAGGCCTTTCATATTAATTATATTCTATACTTTGCATATTATTCAAAATCAAACTTTAAGGAGGATTTTATCAGAAAAAAATGTTTTTCTTTCAGTGTAAAGCAGAGAGTGCTATTTATAGATGACTATTTCTGCTCGTTGTCTTCACCTGCTGAATACTGTGAATCATGAAACACTCCCTAACTCACCACTGGGAACCACATTGTAAACTATCTGATGTCTCACTTACTGCAGACAGTCAGGGAGAAAAGTATTTGAACCCCTGCTGATTTTGTACATTTGCCCAGTAACAAATAAATGATACATCTATGATTTCTATAGTAGGTTTATTTGAAAGAAAAATTCAAACATTATAAATTGATTTACATTTTCATGAATAAAAGTGTTAATAAAAGTATTTGATCCCAATCAATCAGCAACATTTCTTTCTCCTAGGTGTATTTTCTACAGGTAACCTGCTGACATTGGCAGTCCTCTCAACTTTCTACCTGTATAAAAGATACCTGTCCACAGAAGCAATCCATCTATCCACATTCCAAACACTACACCAGGGTCAGACTTGATGTCAGGGAGAAGACCATCACCAAACAGCTGGATAAGAAGGTCTCAACAGCAGAACCATAAAAACCTGTTCACCTGTAGATACCTGCTGACGCCACCTAGTAGGTGTTTTAATGAACACATGAAACGTACTCGGTTTCTTTCATCAGGGTCTCCTTGCTGACATGTTGATGTTTCCATGGGAAAGATACTGAACCTAGAAACAGCCTCCTGGACAGAGACCTGACCACCATGGGCCCCGCCCCCACTCCTCACCCCTTCACCAAGACCCCTCACTCCTCACCTCTTCACCCTCGCTCCTCACCCCTTCACTTTGACTCTTCACCCCTTCACCCCAACCCCTCACCCCTTCACCAAGACCCCTCACCTCTTCACCCCTTCACCAAGACCCCTCACCTTTTCACCCTCACTCCTCACCCCTTCACTTTGACTCTTCACCCCTTCACCCCAACCCCTCACCCCTTCACCCCGACCCCTCACCCCTTCACCCCCACTCCTCC
>SSNP01000140.1:178391-216855 GCA_006937955.1 Pachypanchax playfairii
ACCAAGACCCCTCACCTTTTCACCCTTACTCCTCACCCCTTCACCAAGACCCCTCACCCCTTCACCCTCACCCCTCACCCCTTCACCCCAACCCCTCACCCCTTCACCCCGACCCCTCACCTCTTCACCCTCACTCCTCACCCCTTCACTCCAACCCCTCACCCCTTCACTTTGACTCTTCACCACTTCACTCCAACCCCTCACCCCTTTACCAAGACCCCTCACTCTTCACCCCAACCCCTCACCCCTTCACCAAGACCCCTCACCTTTTCACCCTCACTCCTCTCCCCTTCACTTTGACTCTTCACCCCAACCCCTCACCCCTTTACCAAGACCCCTCACCTTTTCACCCTCACTCCTCACCCCTTCACTCCAACCCCTCACCCCTTTACCAAGACCCCTCACCTTTTCACCCTCACTCCTCACCCCTTCACTTTGACTCTTCACCCCTTCACCCCAACCCCTCACCCCTTCACCAAGACCCCTCACCTTTTCACCCTTACTCCTCACCCCTTCACCAAGACCCCTCACCTCTTCACCCTCACTCCTCACCCCTTCACTCCAACCCCTCACCCCTTTACCAAGACCCCTCACCTTTTCACCCTCACTCCTCACCTCTTCACCCTCACTCCTCACCCCTTCACTCCAACCCCTCACCCCTTCACCAAGACCCCTCACCTTTTCACCCTTACTCCTCACCCCTTTACCAAGACCCCTCACCTCTTCACCCTCACTCCTCACCCCTTCACTCCAACCCCTCACCCCTTTACCAAGACCCCTCACCTTTTCACCCTCACTCCTCACCCCTTCACCCTTACTCCTCACCCCTTCACCAAGACCCCTCACCTCTTCACCCTCACTCCTCACCCCTTCACTCCAACCCCTCACCCCTTCACCAAGACCCCTCACCTTTTCACCCTCACTCCTCACCCCTTCACTCCAACCCCTCACCCCTTCACCAAGACCCCTCACTTTTCACCCTAACCCCTAACTCCTCACCCCTTCACTCCTTACCCCAACCCCCACTCCTCACCTCTTCACCCTAACCCCTAACTCCTCACCCCTTCACTCCTTACCCCAACCCCCACTCCTCACCTCTTCACCCTAACCCCTAACTTCTCACCCCTTCACTCCAACCCGTCACCCCTTTACATTGTCATCCATTCACTCCAACCCCTCATCCCTCACCTATTCATCCCTCACCCTAACCTACCCATCTGTATTATAATGTTGGGAGAGCTCAGGGATCCTATGATCATCTTTATCACTCCTCCCATCAATCCCACCAGAACCAGCACCAGAACCAGCACCAGAACCAACAGCAGAAACAACGCGACTCCATACAATCAAATGTCCGGAGTGACCTAAATTACGCGTTACCACTGGTGCGCCTGCCTGACCACCGCTGACGGCCTGATGCACCCGCAGGCGGCACCGCAGTGCGATCGGAACACCGTGACCCAGATCAGAAAATTCTGAAGACCCACCTTAGCACATGCAGGGATGCTAAAGGCTGTAAATTCTGTTTTCATAACCCAGGCCTACCGGACAGCGCTCAGCCATCTGGAAATGACCGACAGGAGCGCTGCACCCTGACCGGACCGAGGCTTACCGCGGATGGTGTCCGACGGTGGGTCCTTGATGTCCTGACTCAAGTGGTCCAAACACACGGGTTGGATGAGGGTATCACACTGCTGCACGGACTGTACCGTTCCACTGATGAATGAAAGACCGTCAGACCGGCTCTGTCGGAGGATCACTGGAGATCTGATCTGCATCATATGCTCCGCCCACCGGAGTCCCTGACGTCAGTGTTCGACTCACGCTCCATTTTCTGAGCATCCCAACATCACTAATGTCTCATCCGCAAACAGGGCTAGATCTGGATCATCCGTCCCACATCCCGGACTGCGAAATCCATCATCTGGTGAAGCAGGACGAAACTCCGAAATAAACAGTAAATTCAAAAGTGTTAAATTTCCAGTGTTGGTGTTGTGTGTTCAAAAATACCGAATCAATTTAACACTTATTTAGTCTTTTTAACTCCATGAGGGTAAATTCCTCAAAAGAGTTGGTGTTGATTTGGGGAGTTACATTTAAACAACTCTGTCAAGTATTGAATTTAAAATTAACTCTGAACAGAGTCAATGACCGGGTCTGAGTTTTACCCAAAATGCACTTGGAGACTATATCTGCAATTTTACTTTTACATAAAGCTCCGCGTGAGTGTGAAAATAGAACAGTCATGCAGCACAACGTTTTATTCAATATTTTACACCTTCTATATCATTAAAAACAGTTAAATCTTTCAGCAACTGTGACTCAAACCTGACTGAGGTAACCTAATCCAAACTGTCTATTGTACATTATTTTAAATTGTGTTCGGACTTTGTGCTTCTGTGAGTTTAAGTTGTGAAGAGGGTCTTCACCTGCTTCTCTGAGCTGGGTTTATCTGACACCTGGCTAGGGTGAGGTCAGCCCTGTCCATGTTTATACCACAGTATGTGTATCAGACAGTCTCATATCTAGAAGATAAATGGCGATGTTGTCTGTTACAAAAGTTGTGTTTAACTTTATCTGGAGTTAAACAGGAAACACTTACAGTGCTAACTTTTAACTCTATGATCAAGTGTTAATCAACAGTGTTTATAAGTGTTAAATTTTAACTTAAGACAGAGTTAAAAGAAACTCCATCTCAGTGTTAAATGCCCAACACTTTGTGGTGGGGACTCATATAGACACTTTGTGATGGGGACTCATATAGACACTTCGTGGTGTGGACTCATATAGACACTTTGTGATGGGGACTCATATAGACACTTTGTGGTGTGGACTCGTATAGACACTTTGTGATGTGGACTCATATAGACACTTTGTGATGGGGACTCATATAGACACTTTGTGGTGTGGACTCATATAGACACTTTGTGGTGTGGACTCATATAGACACTTTGTGATGTGGACTCATATAGACACTTTGTGGTGTGGACTCATATAGACACTTTGTGATGTGGACTCGTATAGACACTTTGTGATGTGGACTCATATAGACACTTTGTGATGTGGACTCATATAGACACTTTGTGGTGTGGACTCATATAGACACTTTGTGATGGGGACTCATATAGACACTTTGTGGTGTGGACTCGTATAGACACTTTGTGATGTGGACTCGTATAGACACTTTGTGATGGGGACTCATATAGACACTTTGTGGTGTGGACTCATATAGACACTTTGTGGTGTGGACTCATATAGACACTTTGTGATGTGGACTCATATAGACACTTTGTGATGGGGACTCATATAGACACTTTGTGGTGTGGACTCATATAGACACTTTGTGATGTGGACTCATATAGACACTTTGTGATGGGGACTCATATAGACACTTTGTGGTGTGGACTCGTATAGACACTTTGTGATGTGGACTTGTATAGACACTTTGTGATGGGGACTCATATAGACACTTTGTGGTGTGGACTCATATAGACACTTTGTGGTGTGGACTCATATAGACACTTTGTGGTGTGGACTCGTATAGACACTTTGTGATGTGGACTCGTATAGACACTTTGTGATGGGGACTCATATAGACACTTTGTGGTGTGGACTCATATAGACACTTTGTGATGTGGACTCCTATAGACACTTTGTGATGTGGACTCATATAGACACTTTGTGATGGGGACTCATATAGACACTTTGTGATGGGGACTCATATAGACACTTTGTGATGGGGACTCATATAGACACTTTGTGGTGTGGACTCATATAGACACTTTGTGATGTGGACTCATATAGACACTTTGTGATGTGGACTCATATAGACACTTCGTGATGTGGACTCGTATAGACACTTTGTGATGGGGACTCCTATAGACACTTTGTGATGTGGACTCATATAGACACTTTGTGATGTGGACTCATATAGACACTTTGTGGTGTGGACTCATATAGACACTTTGTGATGGGGACTCATATAGACACTTTGTGGTGTGGACTCGTATAGACACTTTGTGATGTGGACTCGTATAGACACTTTGTGATGGGGACTCATATAGACACCTTGTGATGTGGACTCATATAGACACTTTGTGATGTGGACTCATATAGACACTTTGTGATGTGGACTCATATAGACACTTTGTGATGTGGACTCATATAGACACTTTGTGGTGTGGACTCATATAGACACTTTGTGGTGTGGACTCATATAGACACTTTGTGATGGGGACTCATATAGACACTTTGTGATGTGGACTCATATAGACACTTTGTGATGTGGACTCATATAGACACTTTGTGATGGGGACTCATATAGACACTTTGTGGTGTGGACTCCTATAGACACTTTGTGATGGGGACTCCTATAGACACTTTGTGGTGTGGACTCGTATAGACACTTTGTGATGGGGACTCATATAGACACTTTGTAGTGTGGACCCCTATAGACATTTTGTGGTGTGGACCCCTATAGACACTTTGTGATGTGGACTCATATAGACACTTTGTGGTGTGGACTCGTATAGACACTTTGTGATGGGGACTCATATAGACACTTTGTGATGTGAACTCCTATAGACACTTTGTGATGGGGACTCATATAGACACTTTGTGGTGTGGACTCGTATAGACACTTTGTGATGGGGACTCATATAGACACTTTGTGATGCGATGCAGACTCATATAGACACTTTGTGGTGTGGACTCATATAGACACTTTGTGGTGTGGACTCGTATAGACACTTTGTGATGTGGACTCATATAGACACTTTGTGGTGTGGACTCGTATAGACACTTTGTGATGGGGACTCATATAGACACTTTGTGGTGTGGACTCGTATAGACACTTTGTGATGGGGACTCATATAGACACTTTGTGATGGGGACTCATATAGACACTTCGTGATGTGGACTCGTATAGACACTTTGTGATGGGGACTCATATAGACACTTTGTGGTGTGGACTCCTATAGACACTTTGTGGTGTGGACTCATCTAGACACTTTGTTGTGTGGACTCCTATAGACACTTTGTGGTGTGGACTCGTATAGACACTTTGTGATGGGGACTCATATAGACACTTTGTAGTGTGGACCCCTATAGACACTTTGTGGTGTGGACCCCTATAGACACTTTGTGGTGTGGACTCGTATAGACACTTTGTGGTGTGGACTCATATAGACACTTTGTGGTGTGGACTCGTATAGACACTTTGTGATGTGGACTCATATAGACACTTTGTGATGTGGACTCATATAGACACTTTGTGGTGTGGACTCGTATAGACACTTTGTGATGGGGACTCATATAGACACTTTGTGGTGTGGACTCGTATAGACACTTTGTGGTGTGGACCCCTATAGACACTTTGTGATGTGGACTCATATAGACACTTTGTGGTGTGGACTCATATAGACACTTTGTGATGTGGACTCATATAGACACTTTGTGATGTGGACTCATATAGACACTTTGTGGTGTGGACTCATATAGACACTTTGTGGTGTGGACTCGTATAGACACTTTGTGGTGTGGACTCATATAGACACTTTGTGATGGGGACTCATATAGACACTTTGTGATGTGGACTCGTATAGACACTTTGTGATGGGGACTCATATAGACACTTTGTAGTGTGGACCCCTATAGACACTTTGTGGTGTGGACCCCTATAGACACTTTGTGATGTGGACTCATATAGACACTTTGTGGTGTGGACTCGTATAGACACTTTGTGATGTGGACTCATATAGACACTTTGTGATGTGGACCCCTATAGACACTTTGTGGTGTGGACCCCTATAGACACTTTGTGGTGTGGACTCATATAGACACTTTGTGGTGTGGACTCATATAGACACTTTGTGATGTGGACTCATATAGACACTTTGTGATGTGGACTCATATAGACACTTTGTGGTGTGGACTCATATAGACACTTTGTGATGGGGACTCATATAGACACCTTGTGATGGGGACTCATATAGACACTTTGTGATGTGAACTCCTATAGACACTTTGTGACGCGATGCAGACTCATATAGACACTTTGTGGTGTGGACTCGTATAGACACTTTGTGATGTGGACTCATATAGACACTTTGTGATGTGGACTCATATAGACACTTTGTGGTGTGGACTCGTATAGACACTTTGTGATGGGGACTCATATAGACACTTTGTGGTGTGGACTCGTATAGACACTTTGTGATGGGGACTCATATAGACACTTTGTTATGGGGACTCATATAGACACTTCGTGATGTGGACTCGTATAGACACTTTGTGATGGGGACTCATATAGACACTTTGTGGTGTGGACTCCTATAGACACTTTGTGGTGTGGACTCATATAGACACTTTGTGATGTGATGGGGACTCATATAGACACTTTGTGGTGTGGACTCATATAGACACTTTGTGGTGTGGACTCATATAGACACTTTGTGATGGGGACTCATATAGACACTTTGTGGTGTGGACTCATATAGACACTTTGTGATGGGGACTCATATAGACACTTTGTGATGGGGACTCATATAGACACTTTGTGGTGTGGACTCGTATAGACACTTTGTGATGGGGACTCATATAGACACTTTGTGGTGTGGACTCATATAGACACTTTGTGGTGTGGACTCATATAGACACTTTGTGGTGTGGACTCATATAGACACTTTGTGGTGTGGACTCATATAGACACTTTGTGATGGGGACTCATATAGACACTTTGTGATGGGGACTCATATAGACACTTTGTGATGTGGACTCATATAGACACTTTGTGGTGTGGACTCGTATAGACACTTTGTGATGTGGACTCGTATAGACACTTTGTGATGTGGACTCATATAGACACTTTGTGATGTGGACTCATATAGACACTTTGTGATGTGGACTCATATAGACACTTTGTGATGGGGACTCATATAGACACTTTGTGGTGTGGACTCGTATAGACACTTTGTGATGTGGACTCATATAGACACTTTGTGGTGGGGACTCATATAGACACTTTGTGGTGTGGACTCATATAGACACTTTGTGGTGTGGACTCGTATAGACACTTTGTGATGTGGACTCATATAGACACTTTGTGGTGTGGACTCGTATAGACACTTTGTGGTGTGGACTCATATAGACACTTTGTGGTGTGGACTCGTATAGACACTTTGTGATGGGGACTCATATAGACACTTTGTGATGGGGACTCATATAGACACTTTGTGATGGGGACTCATATAGACACTTTGTGGTGTGGACTCATATAGACACTTTGTGATGTGGACTCGTATAGACACTTTGTGATGTGGACTCATATAGACACTTTGTGATGTGGACTCATATAGACACTTTGTGGTGTGGACTCATATAGACACTTTGTGATGCGATGCAGACTCATATAGACACTTTGTGGTGTGGACTCATATAGACACTTTGTGGTGTGGACTCATATAGACACTTTGTGATGGGGACTCATATAGACACTTTGTGATGCGACTCATATAGACACTTTGTGGTGTAGACACATATAGACACTTTGTGATGCGATGCAGACTCATATAGACACTTTGTGATGTGGACTCATATAGACACTTTGTGATGTGGACTCCTATAGACACTTTGTGATGTGGACTCATACAGACACTTTGTGATGGGGACTCATATAGACACTTTGTGATGGGGACTCATATAGACACTTTGTGATGTGGACTCGTATAGACACTTTGTGATGGGGACTCATATAGACACTTTGTGATGTGGACTCATATAGACACTTTGTGGTGTGGACTCATATAGACACTTTGTGATGTGGACTCATATAGACACTTTGTGATGTGGACTCATATAGACACTTTGTGATGTGGACTCCTATAGACACTTTGTGATGTGGACTCATATAGACACTTTGTGATGGGGACTCATATAGACACTTTGTGGTGTGGACTCATATAGACACTTTGTGGTGTGGACTCATATAGACACTTTGTGATGTGGACTCATATAGACACTTTGTGGTGTGGACTCGTATAGACACTTTGTGATGTGGACTCATATAGACACTTTGTGGTGTGGACTCATATAGACACTTTGTGATGGGGACTCATATAGACACTTTGTGGTGTGGACTCGTATAGACACTTTGTGATGTGGACTCGTATAGACACTTTGTGATGGGGACTCATATAGACACTTTGTGGTGTGGACTCATATAGACACTTTGTGGTGTGGACTCGTATAGACACTTTGTGGTGTGGACTCATATAGACACTTTGTGATGGGGACTCATATAGACACTTTGTGATGTGGACTCATATAGACACTTTGTGATGGGGACTCATATAGACACTTTGTGGTGTGGACTCGTATAGACACTTTGTGATGTGGACTCGTATAGACACTTTGTGATGGGGACTCATATAGACACTTTGTGGTGTGGACCCCTATAGACACTTTGTGGTGTGGACCCCTATAGACACTTTGTGGTGTGGACTCATATAGACACTTTGTGGTGTGGACTCGTATAGACACTTTGTGATGGGGACTCATATAGACACTTTGTGATGTGGACTCATATAGACACTTTGTGATGTGGACTCATATAGACACTTTGTGGTGTAGACACATATAGACACTTTGTGATGCGATGCAGACTCATATAGACACTTTGTGGTGTGGACTCATATAGACACTTTGTGATGTGGACTCATATAGACACGTTGTGATGTGGACTCATATAGACACTTTGTGATGGGGACTCATATAGACACTTTGTGGTGTGGACTCATATAGACACTTTGTGATGGGGACTCATATAGACACTTTGTGGTGTGGACTCATATAGACACTTTGTGGTGTGGACTCATATAGACACTTTGTGGTGTGGACTCATATAGACACTTTGTGGTGTGGACTCATATAGACACTTTGTGATGGGGACTCATATAGACACTTTGTGGTGTGGACTCATATAGACACTTTGTGATGTGGACTCATATAGACACTTTGTGGTGTGGACTCATATAGACACTTTGTGATGTGGACTCATATAGACACTTTGTGATGGGGACTCATATAGACACTTTGTGATGGGGACTCATATAGACACTTTGTGATGTGGACTCCTATAGACACTTTGTGGTGTGGACTCATATAGACACTTTGTGATGGGGACTCATATAGACACTTTGTGGTGTAGACACATATAGACACTTTGTGATGCGATGCAGACTCATATAGACACTTTGTGATGTGGACTCCTATAGACACTTTGTGATGTGGACTCATATAGACACTTTGTGATGGGGACTCATATAGACACTTTGTGATGGGGACTCATATAGACACTTTGTGATGTGGACTCATATAGACACTTTGTGGTGTGGACTCATATAGACACTTTGTGATGGGGACTCATATAGACACTTTGTGGTGTGGACTCATATAGACACTTTGTGATGGGGACTCATATAGACACTTTGTGATGCGATGCAGACTCATATAGACACTTTGTGGTGTGGACTCGTATAGACACTTTGTGGTGTGGACTCGTATAGACACTTTGTGGTGTGGACTCATATAGACACTTTGTGGTGTGGACTCGTATAGACACTTTGTGATGGGGACTCATATAGACACTTTGTGATGTGGACTCATATAGACACTTTGTGATGGGGACTCATATAGACACTTTGTGATGGGGACTCATATAGACACTTTGTGATGTGGACTCGTATAGACACTTTGTGATGGGGACTCATATAGACACTTTGTGGTGTGGACTCATATAGACACTTTGTGGTGTGGACTCGTATAGACACTTTGTGATGGGGACTCATATAGACACTTTGTAGTGTGGACCCCTATAGACATTTTGTGGTGTGGACCCCTATAGACACTTTGTGGTGTGGACCCCTATAGACACTTTGTGGTGTGGACTCGTATAGACACTTTGTGGTGTGGACTCATATAGACACTTTGTTGTGTGGACTCCTATAGACACTTTGTGGTGTGGACTCGTATAGACACTTTGTGGTGTGGACTCATATAGACACTTTGTGATGGGGACTCATATAGACACTTTGTGATGTGGACTCATATAGACACTTTGTGGTGTGGACTCATATAGACACTTTGTGGTGTGGACTCCTATAGACACTTTGTGGTGTGGACTCGTATAGACACTTTGTGGTGTGGACTCATATAGACACTTTGTGGTGTGGACTCGTATAGACACTTTGTGATGGGGACTCATATAGACACTTTGTGATGTGGACCCCTATAGACACTTTGTGGTGTGGACTCGTATAGACACTTTGTGGTGTGGACTCATATAGACACTTTGTTGTGTGGACTCCTATAGACACTTTGTGGTGTGGACTCGTATAGACACTTTGTGATGGGGACTCATATAGACACTTTGTAGTGTGGACCCCTATAGACACTTTGTGGTGTGGACCCCTATAGACACTTTGTGGTGTGGACTCGTATAGACACTTTGTGATGGGGACTCATATAGACACTTTGTAGTGTGGACCCATATAGACACTTTGTGGTGTGGACCCCTATAGACACTTTGTGGTGTGGACTCATATAGACACTTTGTGGTGTGGACTCATATAGACACTTTGTGATGTGGACTCATATAGACACTTTGTGGTGTGGACTCGTATAGACACTTTGTGATGTGGACTCATATAGACACTTTGTGATGTGGACTCATATAGACACTTTGTGGTGTGGACTCATATAGACACTTTGTGATGTGGACTCATATAGACACTTTGTGATGGGGACTCATATAGACACTTTGTGGTGTGGACCCATATAGACACTTTGTGGTGTGGACTCGTATAGACACTTTGTGGTGTGGACTCATATAGACACTTTGTGGTGTGGACTCGTATAGACACTTTGTGATGTGGACTCATATAGACACTTTGTGATGTGGACTCATATAGACACTTTGTGATGGGGACTCATATAGACACTTTGTGATGGGGACTCATATAGACACTTTGTAGTGTGGACCCCTATAGACACTTTGTGGTGTGGACTCGTATAGACACTTTGTGGTGTGGACTCATATAGACACTTTGTGATGTGGACTCATATAGACACTTTGTGATGGGGACTCATATAGACACTTTGTGGTGTGGACTCATATAGACACTTTGTGATGGGGACTCATATAGACACTTTGTGATGTGGACTCATATAGACACCTTGTGATGGGGACTCATATAGACACTTTGTGATGTGAACTCCTATAGACACTTTGTGACGCGATGCAGACTCATATAGACACTTTGTGGTGTGGACTCGTATAGACACTTTGTGATGTGGACTCGTATAGACACTTTGTGATGGGGACTCATATAGACACTTTGTGGTGTGGACTCATATAGACACTTTGTGATGTGGACTCATATAGACACTTTGTGGTGTGGACTCATATAGACACTTTGTGGTGTAGACACATATAGACACTTTGTGATGCGATGCAGACTCATATAGACACTTTGTGATGTGGACTCATATAGACACTTTGTGGTGTGGACTCGTATAGACACTTTGTGGTGTGGACTCATATAGACACTTTGTGGTGTGGACTCGTATAGACACTTTGTGGTGTGGACTCATATAGACACTTTGTGATGGGGACTCATATAGACACTTTGTGATGTGGACTCATATAGACACTTTGTGATGGGGACTCATATAGACACTTTGTGGTGTGGACCCCTATAGACACTTTGTGGTGTGGACTCGTATAGACACTTTGTGATGGGGACTCGTATAGACACTTTGTGGTGTGGACCCCTATAGACACTTTGTGGTGTGGACTCGTATAGACACTTTGTGGTGTGGACTCATATAGACACTTTGAAAGGGTTGAATTTAACTCCAGTAGAGTTAAATTCAACCCTGTAGAATTTGTTGTAAAGTGCATTTACTAAATAAAGTGTCAGAGTAAGGACAAAACTACAAGAACACTCAAACACACACACACACACACACACACACACACACACACACACACACAGACACGAACACACACACACACACACACACACACACACACACACACACACACACACACGCACACACACAATGCTCTGCAATAAGCTCTTGAAATTTGCTATTTTGCACATTTGTAACACTCCAATGCCCTTCCAGTTCACTCTCCCCCAAAATTCTTTAAACATATCACATGGAAAATTATTCAATTTTTGCAGCAACCCTTCACCCCTCAACAGTACAGGGGTCTCATTTAAACGTTGCGTACACACAAAATGGGCCCTGAAAGTAGCGTACGCCACTTTCAAAGCAAAAGTTGGGATTTATAAAAACGAACTTGACTTGAAAACGTGCGCACCTGTATGCCAACTCTGACCTGTGTGTACCTAAAAAGTGTTTTAATACTAAGAGAAATACATAAAATGAATCTCCTCCTCCTCGACAGGAAGTCTTTACTTGGGGAACAATTGGGTCTGAGGGTGTAATGCAGCGTTTGAGACGACAACAACAAGGTTTATTTAATGTTTTTAATGTATCATTTAAGGCACCAACAGCTGTCATCATGTCGTAAAACACTCTCTTTATTTCTTTTAATTCATTGGTCATGGAATTAATAGCGCTGATGGAGTCTCTCTGTGTCTGTATCACAGCTTCAGTCAGAACCCGACCACTGCTGGATGCACCGCGGTCACGGGCAGCACTGGTGCTGGGGACAGTCTGACGTCCTCGTCCTCGCCTTGTGCAAATGCTGAAAAGACACGACATGTTAGTCTGTCTCCTTAAAACATGCTAACATTTGTTAACGTAGCCACGTATTACAAAAGGTGTTTTACCGGGTTTATTAGTTGTTTCTGTCAGGTCGGTGTCGCCCTCCTTCTCTGACACAAGACCGTACACCGTCCTGTCAGCTGCACTGACAGTCTGCACTGCAGATGCTGCCACTTGTAGTTTTTACTTTTATTTGTGACACCGCTGCTGTTTCCACCAAATAAAATGTCTCTCCTAGCCTCCACTTCACCCACTTACACTTTAATTTTCGTCTCTGTGAAGTTTATCTTCTTGTTTTTTTGTTTAGTTGCGATATTCCCCGTCTTCCTCATATGGCCCGGTTTGGGCGTGTTCAGGGCGGGACATGAGCCAAATTCACGTACGCAAGCTTCCAGGTAGAGTGTGATTTATAAAGGGGAAAGTGCTTACAACTGTGCGTACGCATGGTTTTATAAATCGGAAATCTTTTTGGCGTACGCAAACTTGTCGTATGTCGTACGTATACTTTTAGCAGGGTTTCGCAGGGATTCTACGCAAACTTTTATAAATTTTTAGTTTGCGTAGAATCCTTACTAAAATTGTACTTAAGCTCAGCCAGCAGAGTTACCCCCGGTAACTCTGGATGAAGCGTCCAACGAGGCCTTCCGGACGGCGACCGAATATGTGGCTGCAGGGTCGGCCTGTACCACCAGTGCACCTCGGGCGCATGACGCACCTGGAGGTGGGCGGGTGCTAACTGACGCTGACCTGCAGGCACAGACGGACATGATTAGTGCGGTGAATGAAGTAGGAGAAGAACTGCACAAAATGTGTCCTGACTGAAATTTCAGGCACACTTAAAGAATTAGTAAAAAAATAAAAAATCATGCCTTCTGTGTTGGTCCTATAAACGACGCATGACATTCTGTTTTAATCTGCCCCCCAGCTGATATTCTACATCTCGGGGTGGGGGCTGTGTGTGTGTGCTTGTGTGTGTGTGTGGGGGGGGTTGTTTGTTGTTCTGTGTGCGCACGAAGCGGTACAATCGATAATTCTGCTGGAATTAATAATTTTATCCTTCTCAGCAGCAACACTGCAGGTGCTCTCCATGTCGAAAATGTGCATAAGCCAGGTCCTTAGTCAACTTAAAGTTGCGCACATTTTTCCGCTACGTTTTTTTTATAAATCCCAAAGTTTGCGTGGAAAGTTGCTTACGCAGTTTTCCGTTTTGTGCGTGAGCAAGCTTTATAAATGAGACCCCTGGTTTTAATGACAAAACCTGGCAATATAGGGGTTGAAAATTTTAGAAATACACAAATATTTTATTATATTTTGAGAGGACTGAAGCTAAGGATGAAATTCATATAAAAAAAAAACAGGACTTATGAAAGATTATACAATTTTGTTCATCTCTAGTGCATATTTTTGTGTGCAAAGGTGAATAGTGTTACAATTACTAAAGGGTGTTAGCAGTTGTTAGGCAGATATAAGTTTCTTATCATTTACGTTGTTTCTTCATTATAGTGTAAGTTCAGTCTGTCTGTGTGATTTATTTAGCAAAGTGTCTTTAGCTGTTAGCTTTTAGCCACTGTCATTATAATGTGTAAATAATATATAAATAAGAGCTCGTAGCTGAGTATTTGCAGAGCTAATTAACATCCTAACGCATGTTACTCGTTGTTACATTAATGTTGCGGGTGAGTTCAAAATGTGGGTTTGTCTGCTCCAGATAGGGAGTGCAGCCAGCTCCGGTGCTGGGTGCGGAAAGGGCACCCGCGAGAACAGAAGTTCACGTGAGTTATCGTTTTGTTGGGACTTCACACGAGAACACGTCCATTATTTAGCAAATGTGTGAAAATGTGTTGTGCTGCAGGCTTTCGGGACCCTGTGTCACCGGGTGTGATGTAATGTTTACATTTCCTATTAGCACATGTGCTGTCTAAAAAGAAGAGTCAAGTTACAATTGTTTGTACACTCGTTTATTTTGAAAAAACACTGGATATTCAAGCTACACTTCCTGTATAGTTCGTCAGATTTCATCAAACTTGATGCGGATCCTCTCCGGCGTCCGGAAAAAATAGAACCTTGGGGATTCTTTCCGTAGTGCCGTACAGCCCCCGTAACCGGACCCGCACCGCGCGGAGCTACTGTGAGCCTTCATAAGGGATTTTAATCTAACGGAATACCTGCGGGGTCCGCACCGGACCGGATCTGGATGCAGTGTGAGTCACTCAAACCCCCTCTGGCCCCCGATCCTCTTCGGTCTCTGCTCTCCCGAGAAGGACAAACAATCCCCATCACTCTGAAGTAGCTGCCTGAGCCGCCGACTCCGCCCCCCTCCACAGTACAAGCCTCGCGTTATTCACCATATTAGGAAACCCAAAATGGTGCCCGCTGCTCTGCCAGCTATTGGCAATACCAATGTTATTCCCTCAGATTAAGTATTGTATTATAATTTATTTCAGATATAATTTTTAAAAGAAATATTTTTAATACTGTATTTTCATTCTACAAACCTCTTAACAGCTTGTGGAAGTATTAAAATAAAAGTGTTAAATATTCTTTTCATGAAAATATTTCCTATCCCATCTTCAATTGTGTAGCCATGTGGTCATCACGTTGTTTCGTTTTAACATCACTAGATGGCGTCATTGCACTGCTTGTCTGTGGTGATAAGGGTTACGAGTTCATGTGTGATCATGGCTGATTTCATGCACCTGTATGTGATTCTGTCTTTGTATTTGGATGTATTTGGTAATTACATGGACATATTTTATTGTTCCTTTTTAGACCAAAATCTCTTAAATACTGATCATTTGTACCATTTTTCTTTATTTTGCTTTTTATTTCAGAATCAATCAGTCCGTCCGTCAGTAAACCTGCCCGTCCATCCATCCATCCATCCATCCATCCATCCATCCATCCATCCATCCATCCATCCATCCATCCATCCATCCATCTCTCTGTACATGTGTATGGGAATACACTGATAACGACATGCTGGAGTTCAGCCAAAACCTGTTACTTGGGCTGAACTGGAACAGTGAAGTGAAATCATTATTACCTCCACCAAGGAGGTAATGTTTTCATCAGGGTTTGTCTGTCTTTTAGTAGGATAACTCAAAAACTAATGGATGGATTTTGATTACATTTTCAGGAAAGGTCAGAAATGAGCCAAGGAATAATCTATTTGATTTTGGGGGTGATCTAGATTACCATTTAGATCTGGCAGAGGTCTGCGTTCTCTGAGTGCTTTTCTAATTTAATATTGGGATTCTAACTATATTAAAGCAGATAAAGGTTCATGTATTTGTATCATACATCATGAACATGATGAACCAGAAAGATGAAGATGGATGGAATAACTGCATCTCTCAGTCTGATGACGTGACCAGTTGGATTAAAATCTTCTGGTTTGAAATGTTCACTGCAGAGAATGAAGACTCTGGAGCTGTGAAACCTTCTCTTCAGGAATCTTCCCATTTCTTTCTGATATTGATTTGGAAAACCTTTAAATGCAAAACCAGAGATTTTAGAGTCTACACAAAAAACTGAAAATATTATTAATCATAATCTCTTCATTCTTCTTCGCATTTTATTCATATTAACTTTTACTTCACACTTTATTCCTGTTTTCACTCCAGAGAACTGATAAACGTTTATTTTGAAATAACACAAACACTTCAGTTGATAATGAATCAAAGCTGCAGAAATCATGAGTAGGTTCATCAACGGGAAGTTTAAACCAGTAATATTATTTATTTATACCTTAACAGTCTTCTGTTAGCTGTAATCAATGTTATTGGATATATAATTTCTAAATGTCAGATGAATAAACACCTGTGTTCCTATGAAGCTCATGTTAGCAGGCTGGTGGACATATGGTTCAAAATATGTATTTTGTCAGAAAAAAATAACGATGTCCAGTTTTACCTCTGAAATCCCAGGAGCCCTAGTCTAAATATTCCGTTTATTAAAGCAGAAATACGCTGAACAACATTCAGACATCCGGTATGAACAGCTGTGTTTAGCTGTGAGTCTGGGTCGAATACCGGATTCTAATGGCGGCTGCATTTCCTGCTCCGAAGCAGCCAATAGGACGTGTAGAGATTCTATACATGTCTATGGTCCAGAGCCTTCTATAACACGGCGCATGATAATACGATGCGCTGCTTTATGTAATACCGCGCGTGAGTTGGTTAAAAGTGGCTTTGAGGGGTGAGGGAGGAGTTTCTCATAAATGTAGGAGAAACGTTGTGTTGAACCATGTTTTCCTGCCAGAATCGGTTTCTCCTCTTGTCATGGGAAGGAGAGTAGCCTTTAATGGCGATGTTAAGCCACAATAGCCAAAAAATGGGACAGAAAAGATAAATAAAAAGCGGTTGGGGGGGGGGATGGGAGTGAAGCAGGTGTGGGAATAAAATACAGCCAGAAGCTGCGTTCATGTTCAAACAGAAATTAGTTGTCCAGCTAATCCTGGTTTATAGTACTTAATAGTTTACTGGTTATTTAACCAGCTATTAATTGTTTTAACTGAGAATTAAGGTGACATCAAAACAACCCTGGAATGTGCGCTTTATCTCACACTACCTCTGAGCAGAGGTTACCGTCGTGTGACGCGCCGGGAAGTGCCGTGGTATGTGATTGGAGCGGACCCATTATCAGCCAATCCCCACAGTGACAGCCGGGCACGTGACACGGAGTGAGTTCTGTGGGCTGAAGAGAACAGGTCGACATTTAGCCACGGAGCAGTTTGGCGGTAAGTTCGGCTTTTTATCGTTATTACGCGATCTGAACACATATAGAGTGACGTGTGGAGACAGTCCCCGCGTGTCTCTGAGCACTGGTGGTCAGAAACTACCCGGTCTGCTGCAACAAGCTGCCGTTCCGGTCTAGGCCCGTTTCCTTGTAGCTCTGCTGATCCGATCCGCAGGAAAAGTTGATTTGGAGGTCTTTGAGGGGTTGTGGGTTTGAATACGAACAGTCCTGCTGGAAAAGGGTCCAGCTTCCACACTTTGGCTGGTTCTGTCGACACCGCAGACTGGTTCGGTGGTTTGTAGGAAGTGCAGCTGTGAGAGAAGCTCCTCCCACTGTACAAAATGATATCTTTTCACAGGTGAGTCCAGGTAAAGCTGGGACGTTTGTAACTGTTCAAATAAATCAACATTTTGGTTCTGTGTTTGGGTTCGAATTCATATGTAAAAAGAAATGACATAACAAAAACCAAACACCATAAGTTAGACTCAGTTCCAGGGGCCTCCTGACCCCTGAGGCCCTCTGACCACCCGAGGCCTTCTGACCACCCCTTTTACCTCCTGACCCACTTTTGCATTCTGACCACCTCAGGCGTCTGTTACGGCCTGTTACCACTTTTTACTGTCTGTTATCGCTTGTTACTGCTACTGTATGATACTGCCTGTTACAGTCTGCTACTGTATGTTACTGCCTGTTACAGTCTGCTACTGTATGTTACTGCCTGTTACAGTCTGCTACTGTATGTTACTGCCTGCTACTGCCCACTACTGTATGTTACTGCCTGCTACTGTATGATACTGCCTGTTACAGTCTGCTACTGTATGTTACTGCCTGCTACTGTATGTTACTGCCTGCTACTGTATGATACTGCCTGTTACAGTCTGCTACTGTATGTTACTGCCTGTTACAGTCTGCTACTGTATGTTACTGCCTGCTACTGTATGTTACTGCCTGTTACAGTCTGCTACTGTATGTTACTGCCTGCTACTGCCCACTACTGTATGTTACTGCCTGCTACTGTATGTTACAGTCTGCTACTGTATGTTACTGCCTGTTACAGTCTGCTACTGTATGTTACTGCCTGCTACTGCCCACTACTGTATGTTACTGCCTGTTACAGTCTGCTACTGTATGTTACTGCCTGCTACTGTATGTTACTGCCTGTTACAGTCTGCTACTGTATGATACTGCCTGTTACAGTCTGCTACTGTATGTTACTGCCTGCTACTGTATGTTACAGTCTGCTACTGTATGATACTGCCTGTTACAGTCTGCTACTGTATGTTACTGCCTGCTACTGCCCACTACTGTATGTTACTGCCTGTTACAGTCTGCTACTGTATGTTACTGCCTGTTACAGTCTGCTACTGTATGTTACTGCCTGCTACTGTATGTTACTGCCTGTTACTGTCTGCTACTGTATGTTACTGCCTGCTACTGTCTGCTACTGTCTGTTACTGTCTGCTACTGTATGCTACTGTATGTTACAGCCTGCTACTGTATGTTACTGCCTGCTACTGTATGATACTGCCTGTTACAGTCTGCTACTGTATGTTACTGCCTGCTACTGTATGATACTGCCTGTTACAGTCTGCTACTGTATGTTACTGCCTGTTACAGTCTGCTACTGTATGTTACTGCCTGCTACTGTATGTTACTGCCTGTTACAGTCTGCTACTGTATGTTACTGCCTGCTACTGTATGATACTGCCTGTTACAGTCTGCTACTGTATGATACTGCCTGTTACAGTCTGCTACTGTATGTTACTGCCTGCTACTGCCCACTACTGTATGTTACTGCCTGTTACAGTCTGCTACTGTATGTTACTGCCTGTTACAGTCTGCTACTGTATGTTACTGCCTGCTACTGTATGTTACAGTCTGCTACTGTATGTTACCGCCCACTACTGTATGTTACTGCCTGCTACTGTATGATACTGCCTGTTACAGTCTGCTACTGCCCACTACTGTATGTTACTGCCTGTTACAGTCTGCTACTGTATGTTACTGCCTGCTACTGCCCACTACTGTATGTTACTGCCTGTTACAGTCTGCTACTGTATGTTACTGCCTGCTACTGTATGTTACTGCCTGTTACAGTCTGCTACTGTATGTTACTGCCTGCTACTGTATGTTACAGTCTGCTACTGTATGTTACTGCCTGCTACTGCCCACTACTGTATGTTACTGCCTGTTACAGTCTGCTACTGTATGTTACTGCCTGTTACAGTCTGCTACTGTATGTTACTGCCTGCTACTGTATGTTACTGCCTGCTACTGTATGATACTGCCTGTTACAGTCTGCTACTGTATGTTACTGCCTGCTACTGTATGTTACAGTCTGCTACTGTATGATACTGCCTGTTACAGTCTGCTACTGTATGTTACTGCCTGCTACTGCCCACTACTGTATGTTACTGCCTGTTACAGTCTGCTACTGTATGTTACTGCCTGCTACTGTATGTTACAGTCTGCTACTGTGTGTTACTGCCTGTTACTGCCTGCTACTGTATGTTACTGTCTGTTACTGTCTGCTACTGTATGTTACTGCCTGCTACTGTATGTTACTGCCTGCTACTGTATGATACTGCCTGTTACAGTCTGCTACTGCCCACTACTGTATGTTACTGCCTGTTACAGTCTGCTACTGTATGTTACTGCCTGCTACTGTATGTTACTGCCTGTTACAGTCTGCTACTGTATGATACTGCCTGTTACAGTCTGCTACTGTATGTTACTGCCTGTTACAGTCTGCTACTGTATGTTACTGCCTGCTACTGCCCACTACTGTATGTTACTGCCTGCTACTGTATGATACTGCCTGTTACAGTCTGCTACTGTATGTTACTGCCTGCTACTGCCCACTACTGTATGTTACTGCCTGTTACAGTCTGCTACTGTATGATACTGCCTGTTACAGTCTGCTACTGTATGTTACTGCCTGCTACTGTATGTTACAGTCTGCTACTGTATGTTACTGCCTGCTACTGTATGTTACTGCCTGTTACAGTCTGCTACTGTATGTTACTGCCTGTTACAGTCTGCTACTGTATGTTACTGCCTGTTACAGTATGCTACTGTATGTTACTGCCTGCTACTGCCCACTACTGTATGTTACTGCCTGTTACAGTCTGCTACTGTATGATACTGCCTGTTACAGTCTGCTACTGTATGTTACTGCCTGCTACTGTATGTTACAGTCTGCTACTGTATGATACTGCCTGCTACTGTATGCTACTGCCTGCTACTGTATGTTACAGTCTGCTACTGTATGTTACTGCCTGCTACTGTATGATACTGCCTGTTACAGTCTGCTACTGTATGCTACTGCCTGCTACTGTATGTTACTGCCTGCTACTGTATGATACTGCCTGTTACAGTCTGCTACTGTATGTTACTGCCTGCTACTGCCCACTACTGTATGTTACTGCCTGTTACAGTCTGCTACTGTATGATACTGCCTGTTACAGTCTGCTACTGTATGTTACTGCCTGCTACTGTATGTTACAGTCTGCTACTGTATGTTACTGCCTGCTACTGTATGTTACTGCCTGCTACTGTATGTTACAGTCTGCTACTGTATGATACTGCCTGTTACAGTCTGCTACTGTATGTTACTGCCTGCTACTGTATGTTACCGCCTGTTACAGTCTGCTACTGTATGATACTGCCTGTTACAGTCTGCTACTGTATGTTACTGCCTGTTACAGCCTGCTACTGTATGATACTGCCTGTTACAGTCTGCTACTGTATGTTACTGCCTGCTACTGTATGTTACAGTCTGCTACTGTATGTTACTGCCTGCTACTGTATGTTACTGCCTGTTACAGTCTGCTACTGTATGTTACTGCCTGCTACTGTATGATACTGCCTGTTACAGTCTGCTACTGTATGTTACTGCCTGCTACTGCCCACTACTGTATGTTACTGCCTGTTACAGTCTGCTACTGTATGTTACTGCCTGCTACTGTATGTTACAGTCTGCTACTGTATGTTACTGCCTGCTACTGTATGTTACTGCCTGCTACTGTATGTTACAGTCTGCTACTGTATGTTACTGCCTGTTACAGTCTGCTACTGTATGTTACTGCCTGCTACTGCCCACTACTGTATGTTACTGCCTGTTACAGTCTGCTACTGTATGTTACTGCCTGTTACAGTCTGCTACTGTATGTTACTGCCTGCTACTGTATGTTACAGTCTGCTACTGTATGTTACTGCCTGCTACTGTATGATACTGCCTGTTACAGTCTGCTACTGTATGATACTGCCTGTTACAGTCTGCTACTGTATGTTACTGCCTGCTACTGTATGTTACTGCCTGCTACTGCCTACTACTGTATGTTACTGCCTGCTACTGTATGATACTGCCTGTTACAGTCTGCTACTGTATGTTACTGCCTGCTACTGTATGTTACAGTCTGCTACTGTATGTTACTGCCTGTTACAGTCTGCTACTGTATGTTACTGCCTGCTACTGCCCACTACTGTATGTTACTGCCTGCTACAGTCTGCTACTGTATGATACTGCCTGTTACAGTCTGCTACTGTATGTTACTGCCTGTTACAGTCTGCTACTGTATGTTACTGCCTGCTACTGTATGTTACTGCCTGTTACAGTCTGCTACTGTATGTTACTGCCTGCTACTGCCCACTACTGTATGTTACTGCCTGTTACAGTCTGCTACTGTATGTTACTGCCTGTTACTGTATGCTACTGTATGTTACTGCCTGCTACTGCCCACTACTGTATGTTACTGCCTGCTACTGTATGATACTGCCTGTTACAGTCTGCTACTGTATGTTACTGCCTGCTACTGTCCACTACTGTATGTTACTGCCTGTTACAGTCTGCTACTGTATGTTACTGCCTGCTACTGTATGTTACTGTCTGCTACTGTATGTTACTGCCTGCTACTGTATGTTACTGCCTGCTACTGTATGTTACAGTCTGCTACTGTATGTTACTGCCTGTTACAGTCTGCTACTGTATGTTACTGCCTGCTACTGCCCACTACTGTATGTTACTGCCTGCTACTGTATGATACTGCCTGTTACAGTCTGCTACTGCCCACTACTGTATGTTACTGCCTGTTACAGTCTGCTACTGTATGTTACTGCCTGCTACTGCCCACTACTGTATGTTACTGCCTGTTACAGTCTGCTACTGTATGTTACTGCCTGTTACAGTCTGCTACTGCATGTTACTGCCTGCTACTGTATGCTACTGTCTGTTACAGTCTGCTACTGTATGCTACTGCCTGTTACGTCTGTTACTGTCTGCTACTGTATGTTACTGCCTGCTACTGCCCACTACTGTATGTTACTGCCTGTTACAGTCTGCTACTGTATGTTACTGCCTGCTACTGTATGTTACTGCCTGCTACTGTATGATACTGCCTGTTACAGTCTGCTACTGTATGTTACTGCCTGCTACTGCCCACTACTGTATGTTACTGCCTGTTACAGTCTGCTACTGTATGTTACTGCCTGCTACTGTATGTTACAGTCTGCTACTGTATGTTACTGCCTGCTACTGTATGATACTGCCTGTTACTGTCTGCTACTGTATGTTACTGCCTGCTACTGTATGTTACTGCCTGTTACAGTCTGCTACTGTATGTTACTGCCTGCTACTGCCCACTACTGTATGTTACTGCCTGTTACAGTCTGCTACTGTATGATACTGCCTGTTACAGTCTGCTACTGTATGTTACTGCCTGTTACAGTCTGCTACTGTATGTTACTGCCTGCTACTGCCCACTACTGTATGTTACTGCCTGCTACTGTATGATACTGCCTGTTACAGTCTGCTACTGTATGTTACTGCCTGCTACTGCCCACTACTGTATGTTACTGCCTGTTACAGTCTGCTACTGTATGATACTGCCTGTTACAGTCTGCTACTGTATGTTACTGCCTGCTACTGTATGTTACTGCCTGCTACTGTATGTTACAGTCTGCTACTGTATGTTACTGCCTGTTACAGTCTGCTACTGTATGTTACTGCCTGCTACTGCCCACTACTGTATGTTACTGCCTGCTACTGTATGATACTGCCTGTTACAGTCTGCTACTGCCCACTACTGTATGTTACTGCCTGTTACAGTCTGCTACTGTATGTTACTGCCTGTTACAGTCTGCTACTGCATGTTACTGCCTGCTACTGTATGTTACAGTCTGCTACTGTATGTTACTGCCTGCTACTGTATGATACTGCCTGCTACTGTATGTTACTGTCTGCTACTGTCTGTTACTGTCTGTTACTGCCTGCTACTGTCTGTTACTGTCTGTTACTGTATGCTACTGCCTGTTACAGTCTGCTACTGTATGATACTGCCTGTTACAGTCTGCTACTGTATGTTACTGCCTGCTACTGTATGTTACAGTCTGCTACTGTATGTTACTGCCTGCTACTGTATGATACTGCCTGTTACAGTCTGCTACTGTATGTTACTGCCTGTTACAGTCTGCTACTGTATGTTACTGCCTGCTACTGCCCACTACTGTATGTTACTGCCTGTTACAGTCTGCTACTGTATGTTACTGCCTGCTACTGTATGTTACAGTCTGCTACTGTATGTTACTGCCTGCTACTGTATGTTACTGCCTGCTACTGTATGTTACAGTCTGCTACTGTATGTTACTGCCTGCTACTGTATGATACTGCCTGTTACAGTCTGCTACTGTATGCTACTGCCCACTACTGTATGTTACTGCCTGCTACTGTATGATACTGCCTGTTACAGTCTGCTACTGTATGTTACTGCCTGCTACTGCCCACTACTGTATGTTACTGCCTGTTACAGTCTGCTACTGTATGATACTGCCTGTTACAGTCTGCTACTGTATGTTACTGCCTGCTACTGTATGTTACAGTCTGCTACTGTATGTTACTGCCTGCTACTGTATGATACTGCCTGTTACAGTCTGCTACTGTATGTTACTGCCTGCTACTGCCCACTACTGTATGTTACTGCCTGTTACAGTCTGCTACTGTATGATACTGCCTGTTACAGTCTGCTACTGTATGTTACTGCCTGCTACTGTATGTTACAGCCTGCTACTGTATGTTACTGCCTGTTACAGTCTGCTACTGTATGTTACTGCCTGCTACTGCCCACTACTGTATGTTACTGCCTGCTACTGTATGATACTGCCTGCTACAGTCTGCTACTGTATGATACTGCCTGTTACAGTCTGCTACTGTATGTTACTGCCTGCTACTGTATGTTACAGTCTGCTACTGTATGTTACTGCCTGCTACTGTATGATACTGTCTGTTACAGTCTGCTACTGTATGTTACTGCCTGCTACTGTCTACTACTGTATGTTACTGCCTGCTACTGTATGATACTGCCTGTTACAGTCTGCTACTGTATGTTACTGCCTGTTACAGTCTGCTACTGTATGATACTGCCTGCTACTGCCCACTACTGTATGTTACTGCCTGTTACAGTCTGCTACTGTATGTTACTGCCTGTTACAGTCTGCTACTGTATGTTACTGCCTGCTACTGTATGTTACAGTCTGCTACTGTATGTTACTGCCTGCTACTGCCCACTACTGTATGTTACTGCCTGCTACTGTATGATACTGCCTGTTACAGTCTGCTACTGTATGTTACTGCCTGCTACTGCCCACTACTGTATGTTACTGCCTGTTACAGTCTGCTACTGTATGATACTGCCTGTTACAGTCTGCTACTGTATGTTACTGCCTGCTACTGTATGTTACAGTCTGCTACTGTATGTTACTGCCTGTTACAGTCTGCTACTGTATGTTACTGCCTGCTACTGCCCACTACTGTATGTTACTGCCTGCTACTGTATGATACTGCCTGTTACAGTCTGCTACTGTATGTTACTGCCTGCTACTGCCCACTACTGTATGTTACTGCCTGTTACAGTCTGCTACTGTATGATACTGCCTGTTACAGTCTGCTACTGTATGTTACTGCCTGCTACTGTATGTTACAGTCTGCTACTGTATGTTACTGCCTGTTACAGTCTGCTACTGTATGTTACTGCCTGCTACTGCCCACTACTGTATGTTACTGCCTGCTACTGTATGATACTGCCTGTTACAGTCTGCTACTGTATGTTACTGCCTGCTACTGTATGATACTGCCTGTTACAGTCTGCTACTGTATGTTACTGCCTGCTACTGTATGTTACAGTCTGCTACTGTATGTTACTGCCTGCTACTGTATGTTACTGCCTGCTACTGTATGTTACAGTCTGCTACTGTATGTTACTGCCTGTTACAGTCTGCTACTGTATGTTACTGCCTGCTACTGCCCACTACTGTATGTTACTGCCTGCTACTGTATGATACTGCCTGTTACAGTCTGCTACTGTATGTTACTGCCTGTTACAGTCTGCTACTGTATGTTACTGCCTGCTACTGCATGCTACAGTCCGCTACTGTATGTTACTGCCTGCTACTGTATGATACTGCCTGTTACAGTCTGCTACTGTATGTTACTGCCTGCTACTGCCCACTACTGTATGTTACTGCCTGTTACAGGCTGCTACTGTATGATACTGCCTGTTACAGTCTGCTACTGTATGTTACTGCCTGCTACTGTATGTTACAGTCTGCTACTGTATGATACTGCCTGTTACAGTCTGCTACTGTATGTTACTGCCTGTTACAGTCTGCTACTGTATGTTACTGCCTGCTACTGCCCACTACTGTATGTTACTGCCTGTTACAGTCTGCTACTGTATGATACTGCCTGTTACAGTCTGCTACTGTATGTTACTGCCTGCTACTGTATGTTACAGTCTGCTACTGTATGTTACTGCCTGCTACTGTATGTTACTGCCTGTTACAGTCTGCTACTGTATGTTACTGCCTGCTACTGCCCACTACTGTATGTTACTGCCTGCTACTGTATGATACTGCCTGTTACAGTCTGCTACTGTATGTTACTGCCTGTTACAGTCTGCTACTGTATGATACTGCCTGTTACAGTCTGCTACTGTATGTTACTGCCTGTTACAGTCTGCTACTGTATGTTACTGCCTGCTACTGCCCACTACTGTATGTTACTGCCTGCTACTGTATGATACTGCCTGTTACAGTCTGCTACTGTATGCTACTGCCTGCTACTGTATGTTACTGCCTGCTACTGTATGCTACTGCCTGTTACAGTCTGCTACTGTCTGTTACTGCCTGCTACTGCCTGCTACTGCCTGTTACAGTCTGCTACTGTATGATACTGCCTGTTACAGTCTGCTACTGTATGTTACTGCCTGCTACTGTATGTTACAGTCTGCTACTGTATGTTACTGCCTGCTACTGTATGATACTGCCTGTTACAGTCTGCTACTGTATGTTACTGTCTGCTACTGCCTGCTACTGTATGTTACTGCCTGCTACTGTATGATACTGCCTGTTACAGTCTGCTACTGTATGTTACTGCCTGCTACTGCCCACTACTGTATGTTACTGCCTGCTACTGTATGATACTGCCTGTTACAGTCTGCTACTGTATGTTACTGCCTGCTACTGTATGTTACTGCCTGCTACTGTATGTTACTGCCCGTTACGGTCTGCTACTGTATGTTACTGCCTCTTACCACCTTTTACTGTTTGTTACTTCCGGTTACCCTCTGGGCATTGTGGGCCAGCCTCACTGTATAGTGAAAAGGAGGTTTATTATGTTGCCCTCTGAGGCGCTATCTTGCTCTCCTTTATTCCCTCTGCCATTAGCCTCTTCAATGCTAGCAGTGAGTGCATTTGGTTAAAACGTTGGTTTGATGCTCAGATGTTGTGTTGGCCTTCCATCCTTCCTTCCTTCCTTCCTTCCCCCCGAGTGACTAGTCTATGTGTGTATTGCATGCATGCATGTATGATCATGGTGTCATACTGGACAACCAGCTGTCCTTCAAAGAGCAGGTTAACTCCGTAGCTCGCTCATGTCGATTCGCGCTTTACAACATCAGGAAAATCAGAGCCTTAATAAAGTAATCTGATTATGAAAACTAATGTTTAAATGGCTCAGTTCATCCTTAAAAGTGCAATATGTTTGCTCTCAGCCACTCACCCTCTCCCCTCCCTTTGTTTCCCTCATGTTTCTGCTGGGTTGCCAGTTACAGTGTTGATCCTGGTTTAGTTTCTCTTGTATTGTTCAGTTTTTGGAAATGATGTGGTGGTTTCTTAGGTTTACTACAAGTTACCTCAGGGTAGAGCTGGGGGTAAACGATTATATTTAAAACAATTATTCGGCCGATTATTTTATAGAATAGTCGAGTATTCGTGGTAAATGTCATTCTAAAATTGTGCTTCACTCGTAAAGGACCACAGCATTACTAAGTTAACACAAACATGACTTGGCAAATGTAATGTTGAACAGATAGGTCTACACGTTACTTCTCACACCAGCACAACTTCTATGTGGAAACATCTGAGCTCTGCTCACTTCGGTGGTACGATCTGTGTTTGTGTCTGCTTTCTGCTAATAGTGTCTAAACAGCTTTGTTTCGCTCACGTAAGTTAGAAATAGCATGTAACGCTGTTATGAATGTAACAGTGGCTGACTTAAATCTAACAGAACACTGCTATCTAGCCACAAACATGGGGTACAGCCAATTCACAAAAGTGACGAGTTGCTAGCTGCGGTAGCAAGCAGATAACTTGCTCTCAGATAACACTGAACTCAGGCAAATTTAACAAACGTTTCTGTTTTCCCAGCTCCTGCTACTTTCATACAAATTCAACATTTCCCTCACTAACTTGTTAGAGACTTCACGTAGATCCTCTGTTTACAGAAGCTCCTGAGATGCTTCAGAGCAGGGTAGCTCTATGCTAGCGTAATATGCTAATGCCAACAGCAGCTCTGATGTTCATAGCTTTACTAAACTGGTTGTAATCTTTTAAAAGTGGATTTTAAAAAGCAATTGAAATGATCAAGGGAACTTTCAGACCTAAGCAGTTGTGCTTTGAAAATAATTTGCTCAGCTCATTGCCTGCATGGTTTCACCAAACACGTTAAGGTTTTACAAATAAAGCTACTAATAACAGACCCATGCTACCATAACACTTTCATGCTGGTGTGGTATGCCTGCTCTATCGTGCAAAGACTGCAAATAACTATACTTTGATGCTTCTGGCTGCGTGTAAAGAATTCCCGGGTTGTTTGGTGACATGTTGAGCCTAGCAGTGCAGGCTGTTGAGCCCGAGAGGTTGTTGGAGACAGAGTTTCTTTCTGCTTTGTTTTGGTCACTCACGTGCTTGTCGAGAGTGTGCGTGGTGTGTCGACTGCCAGATTTCAAGTCGAGGAATTTTTAGAATCGAGCCTTTGACGTAATTGATGCCTCGCCCACAGGCCTATCTCAGGGCTGCTTTGGCACCCCTTTCATAAGAATCATGTTTTGTCTGTGGAAATCTGTGTCAGTTTTAGAGATTTAGCCATTGCACAGTATTCCTAACTGCGCCCAATAGCTGCAGGAACCATTAGTAACAGAAGAATAAAAAAACACCAGGACTTAGGATTTAAGAGTCCCTCAGGTCTTACTCTGGGTTTCCTCAGACCCCTTTAAGGTTTCAATGCTTCTTCAGGGCTTTGTTGGGTTTTTTACAAGTTTGTCTGGCCTCCTTGAAAGCTTCTAGGCTTCTTCACAGCTTGTGGATTGGACTCCTCAAATGTCTAAAGTGAGACCAGAACAGAATCCTCATTTTGACTGACCCCCTTTAAAAACATTACACTAATTTTTAGGGATATCCCGATCAAGATTTTTTGCCCTCGAGTCCGAGGCTGTCCTTTGATTTTGAGTATCTGCCATTACAGAGTCCCGATTCAATCTATAATAGATTCAAAAATAAATAAAAAGGAGCAAATAAACAGATCCAGGATGTTCCTTATGTTGTATTTAATTCAGCCTATTTAATATTTAGCTGCAGGGACAGGACAACCAGCAGTCCTGGGACTGGGACAACCAGCAGTCCTGGGACTGGGACAGCTGGTTGAGGCCACTCCAGCACGTCCTGGGGTTTCCCCTGGGCTTCTTCACGGTGGGGACTCATGAAGTTGTTATTTGTGTGTAAAAACGAACATGACGAGAGCGCATTTCTGTACTATGAGCACGCAAACAGTCCAAACGCACACCAACTGGTGGACCGATATTACGTTATTAAATAAAATGTTATGTAATTAAATAAGCTGATCAGAACGGCAGACATTGCAGAAAGAGTAACATGATCATGGTCGTCTTCTGTATGCCGTAAGTGATCACCTCCACTCCATGAACCAGTTTAAGATAATATCATAAGGATTTAATATGACTATAAACTAACACCGGTACTCATGCTAACGTGGCTAGCGATGCTAGTGGAGCTAACGGGGCAACATTCTCAACACAACATCCACTGAGCCAATTAAAAAAGCTTACCTCGAAGAAAATACACACATCGAGGCTTTTATAAGTCCTCATCTTCACTGTTGTGTAGACTACAGGACTGTTAACATTCACATTTTCACACACGTTGCGGTCGGTCGTCGTGGAAACGCGTCCCCTCTTAAAATGGCGGCTGCGGGTTGTGAGGGAAATTGTCCCAGATACTGATGTTACACGAAAAGGTGTATATGCGTTAAAAACTAATAAGAATATATATATACATATATGTCCGAGTCCTGATCAGGAGGTAACGTCAGATTCTGATCGAGTCTGAAACTACGTGATCGAGCCCGATTTCCAATCACGTGATTGGATCTGGACATCCCTACTCATTTTATTTTAAATTTTTTGACTATAAAAGCGTCGTATGCCCAGCATTAATGATGGCTAACATGGAATGTCCCTGGATTTGTGTCTTCAGAGGTCCAGGTGTTTGGTTGGTAGACTTCATGACTAGTTAGTCCATAATGGACACCCTGTCTTCTAAAGATGATAGCTGAGGTGTCAGCTTATCACCTCTTGGTATGCCGCTTTTCCACTGACGCAACATGGTGTGGCTCGGTTCACTTTAGCCCCCTGCAGACTCTTTTCCACCGTCTTTCTCGGGTCTTAACCGCATCATTCCGCGCCAACCCGGCCTCTTTTTTTATGAAAATATGGATCTGGCATCGTGATCACTTACACATTGGAAAACGTTTTTGCTCCAATTGATGCTTGTGAAGGGGGAGCCACCATGCTCGGACTCGACCCACGCTCTGTCGGTAGAGGATGGATATATTTGGATTACTGATCATGGGAACCCGCTGATTGGAGCTGGCAGTCACCTGACGTATCGACAAATTCGGAAAAATAGGAAAGTATGTAACCTTATCTGGCAGCACTCGGACTAACAAGCTCCGGGGGTCTGGATCATATACTGATGTGGTTTGGATCTCACTGGAGGGATAGGTGTTATCTTGGAGAAGCTGCAGGTTCGGTTCAGTGTGGAGGAGTGATTGATTGGCTGTTTTTTATGTGATTTGGTCCATTTCGGCTGTTTCGGATTCTCCACTGGAAGAAGTGTACCATATGGACTGAAAGGGCTGTTGAATTCTGCAGTTCTGTGTAAAACCCATCTTGTTTTGGCTGGGCCGAAGGTCAACACTTTAAACTCCCCTGAGGAGAATGCAGATGGGACACTCTGTTTCCCTCCCCTTCCCTTCTCACTCCAAACACTAGCTACGTTTACATGGGCACATTTAATCGGAATAAACGCCCAATCGGATAAAAAAGACGTCATGTAAACATGTCAATCAGAATGTTTTGATCCGATGCAGCCTGATCCGAAAGAAATTTACTTCCGATCTAGAGGGGTGGTTTTGTCCGATCTTCATTCAGATAGACGTGCATGTACACACCCATTCGGAAAGAATGGGTGAAAAAAGCCCACTGCGCATGCGTACAACTTCAGCGTGACGTCTTTCTGCTTTCGCAGACCCAAGTAGAAAACATGGCGGGAGGTAAACAGAAGTGGTCTGCTGGTGCAGTCATCCTGTCATCCTGCTCTCCTCTCCTGTGGTGGAGGAGCAGCAGCAATATGTATTCAGCCTCTAGCTTGGTTAATGCGACCAGTAAAAACCCAAACATAAAGGTAATCACCTGCAGAAGGTCCATATTGGGGATAACGTGAGTCAGCTCGAGCACACGATGGGGCGGGAAAGACGTGCAGAAAGGACGGAGTTTGTTTACTTTTTTTTCTTCCCCCTGGAAAGACAACTCGCTGTGCGCATGCTCAACTCATTTAACCTGATTGAGTGCTTGGTGCATGTGTACTCATGACATGATCAGATCATTTCAGTTAGTGTCCATGTAAACAGGGATTTGGGAATTCTGATCGACCAAGATTTTAATCAGATTGGGGAAATTTGGCGCATGTAAACGTAGCTACTGACAGACTTTCCCAAGGTCAGAGACTTTCTGACAAAAACATCTGAGAGTGTTGCTCAGCGACAGTGTTTACATTCTTGCAACACATTACACATTATACATTGCAGACACGCCCTCTCAATGACCTCATTATGTATGTGCGTGGTATCTGAACCCCCCCCCCACTGGAGTGTTTTTTTGTGCTTCCATCCAGCCCCCCTACACTGGGTGTGAGGACAGTTTTTTTATCTACTCGGACCCAATTTAGTCTTATTCATCTTTTTTCTAACACAGGTTTATGCGTGCTTATGTTTATGTATTCTCTTTTGTGACTTTGGCTTGACCTGAGCAATGTGTGCCGACCTCAAGGGTCTGGCAGCCGGTGACGGTCAACCTGTTTTCTGTATCTCCTTGTAATTTTCCCCCGTGGGACAATAAAGGCATATCAAATCAAATCAAATTTCTAGCCCTTCACAAGAACCCTTTGATGTTTCTTTGAATTGATTCTGCATCTGTAACAGTCTGTGTTTTGATTTTTCAGCCTGTGGAAGTCCCTCGCTTGAGCGATGGCCTCGCCACTTTCAGTCTACAACTCCAACAGTTTGGACTCCCAGATCTCTGCTGTAAGTTGATTTGTGTTGTATCTGTCTATATGCAAGAACTGTATTAGTTTATTTTTATCTTAAAAATTGAGCAAATTGTAACACATGACT
This sequence comes from Pachypanchax playfairii, assembly GCA_006937955.1. Classification (NCBI taxonomy): domain Eukaryota; kingdom Metazoa; phylum Chordata; class Actinopteri; order Cyprinodontiformes; family Aplocheilidae; genus Pachypanchax; species Pachypanchax playfairii. The sequence continues at coordinate 210,943 of SSNP01000140.1, forward strand.
TGAATGCAACTGTGAGGATTTTGTGGAAAGCAGCTGTTTAAAGAGGCCATTTCAAAAAACAACAACAACAACAAAACTTTATTTATAAAGCGCTTTTCAAACAAAGTTTATCGAAGTGCTTTACAGATTTAAAATGACCCCCCAACCCCCCCCCCTTTTACTTAAATGTAAAACCCCCATCCCAACCCAACCCATCGATCATACACACACACACACACACACACACACACACACACACACTTAAAAGCTACAAAAACAGCGGGCTGAGCACAGATGAGCCAGGAAATGCCATCATAGGAGCCATCTGCATCGGTAGCAGCAGATCAGCAGCAGCTGCCAAGGCACCGACCCCGTGCGCCCAGAATAGGGAGGGCTGGTACCCCCACCTCCACCCAGGCCTTACCTGGGGGGCACCCAGGCAGCCACAGCTAACCACCGCCCCCGACACAGAGGGGTCCCAGAGAGGAAACACTGGCAAAAAAAAAAATAAAGTTAAAGTGTAAAATTTGTAAAACATAAAGTGTATAAAGTATAAAACAATGAGTGTAAAACAATGATAAGATAGAATCAAGATAAAAATGCAAAGCAGATTAATAAAAACAGTTAAAAGCTAAACTAAAAATTACATCTGGTAAAATATGCTAATCAGTTAAAAAGCGTAATAATAAATAATAATTAGTTAAAAGCTAGGTTAAAAAGGTAGGTCTTGAGCCTGCTCTTAAAAACATGAACGTTCTCTGCGGCCCTGAGGTCCTCCGGCAGCCTGTTCCAGAGGTGAGGGCCATAATAGTTTCACACAATTTCACACAAATTTCATATCTTTGTGGTTATTTCTAAAGTATTAACCAGTAGAATTAAACATTTTATATCTAAAAAATGTTAGGAAACACTGATTAACAGACCTTTCAATCTGTCTGCTTTAAGATTCAGCGGGCTTCAGGCTGCCACTCATTAATATTCATTATGTGAATTTGCTGGACTCAGATTGGCTAACAAACTAGCCTATGAGAGAAAGGTATACTGTTTTCTGCCCCAGTGTGCATGGCAACAGTAGACGTTCTCTCTTCCTGTTTGTTATGTCTTATGCTAACAGCTTTTAGCCAGCAGCATGCTAGGCGTGGTTTCAACTGCAGGAGCTGATGAATACTAATGAACAAAGGAGTTGTGATGAAACAGATACAGGTCGTTAGAACTTGGGAGAACTCGGGTTTTATCACCACCTACGTAGTTTGAGAGATTAAAACTGAAAGAGAAGTTGTTGACCCACTATGAAGGTAAGAACAGCTGTGGAGCTAAAATATTTAACAGAAACCTCAGAAAAACCTTGCTCTCAGGCTAGTTTGTTAGCCAATCTGAGTCCAGCAAATTTACAATAATGAATATTAATAAGTTGCTGCCCAAAGCCTGACAGAACCAGCCGAATTTTAACGCAGATAGATTGAAAGGTCTGTTAATCTGTGTCTCCTAATGTTGTTTAGATCTAAAATGTTTCATATTACAGGTTAATACTTAAGAAATAACCACAAAGTCATGAAATCTTTGTGAAATTGTCATGGTTTGATACCAGGGGGTTTGAGTTTGAGCTCCAAGGGCGACCCAACTCCAAACACACAGGGAGAACTGAGATCGGTTTACAGTGCTTTATTATGTACAGTGCTCCAACAAACAATAATAATGTGAACTGTACACGTAGATAAACACAGCACTGGAACTGGTGCGGGGAAGGTTCGGTCCTGGTTAAGGAAGAGAGAGATGTTAGTGACAGGTGGAGAGACCAGCTACGGTGTGCGGGGAATGTGCTCTTTAAACTCACGGTGACGTGATAGCCGTCCAGAGTGAGGAGGGAGTCCCAGGCACTGCCGTGAGGGTGGTGATCAAACTGTCGGAGATGAGTGATGATGTCCGGTCCAGGGGCTGTCTGCACAGACGTGACTGTGACAGGGGTGACAGCAGCGCGGTAGCCGGGAGGCGTGGATCCAGAGGAGACCAGAGACAGACAGGAAGCCAGGTAGGGAGAGCCTGTCGCGTAATACCGCAACAGCGCCGAGGAAGGAGAGCCTGTCACGTAGCACTGCAACAGCGCAGGAGAACCCGTTGAGAACCAGCCCTCTATACAGGCGGGTTGATGACCACGCAGAGGCGCTGGTAGCTGGAGGAACGCTCCAGAACACGGGACTGAGAATAAGGAGAGAGAAGGCAGGTTAGTCACAGCTAACAAACAGTCTGTCATTCAGATACTCTGGCCACTCTGTAGCACGTGAAGTAGTGGAACAAACTGGCGTCTGTCTGTGGTTCCTCTGCTTAAGTACCCAGCTCTCCTGAGCTGGGTAATGATCCACACCTGTATCCACTGATGAACTGCTGCCACGCCCTGCAAGACAGTTAGTGCAGGGAGAAACCACACCACCCACCAGCAGCAGAGATCCTGACAGAAATGGCCTCTTTTTTTTTTTTCAAAATATTTTTATTGAAATAAATTGCAGAAATGACAAGGCAGTTTGCACAATACTTAATACTTGAGCATAAAAAAACAGAAATGGTTATCAAGCACTTACAAACTATATGATCTGATCTGCATCAGCAAGTATTTCAAACTACATCACCAAAATTTTTTTCTCCCCCCCAGCTCACTAAATTTGTACATACTTAAACAGCCATATATTAGTGAAAAGCATAACACTGAAACACAAATAAAATATTTAAATAAATAAATAAATACATACATACATACATACATACATACATACATACATACATACATACATACATACATAAATAAATAAAGAGGCACAANCATTGTGCTTTGCACACATGGGTTTGAATCCCATCCTTATCGATGTTTCTTTGAAGCTTCTCTGAAAGACGGTGTCCAAAAGCCTTCTTAATAATGGTTCTCTCTTTGGCTTACCAACATAGTGCTTGATAAGGTAACAAGAATAACACTGGCTATAGAATTCAGTTGCTATTGTATCAACTTGTATATGACTGAAAATTGGCCTTGTTTTGGGTATACGATGACCCCACCATGTTTGACATAGTTTTGGCTGAATTCTTGAAATATTGTCATCATAGCTAAACCCTAAACGGTTTTAACTCCAAAAGGACTGCTGACCTGATTAATTGGGTAACTCTTTTAGTTCGGAAAAGTGGGATATGAAACATTGCCACTTCTGGTAAAACCTTTCTGTACAACCCCTTATTGTATATTTTATTTTCTCCAGTTTTATAAAAAACATCATGTCCTTTAGCCACAGTGAAATGGAGGGATATCTGGTGGATTTCCAGTGCAACAGTAGAGTACGCCTTGCTATTAAGGATGTGAAAGCCAAGATATCTTTCTGTGTTGGGTTCAATACAACAGATGAATCAGGAATCCCAAAAATGGCAATAAACGGCGAGGGCAACAGAGTCACTTTTAGGACTTTGGAAATAATTGTGAAGTAACTTGTCCAAAAACTGTATAAATCAGGACAAAGAAAAAACATGTGGCCAAGGTGACAGGGAGAACGCTTACATTTATCACAACAATCATCAATTTCTGGATAAATCTCAGAGAGTCTTGATTTAGAGAAATGGACTCGATGTAACACCTTGAACTGGATCAAGCTAAGCCGAGCACATGAAGAAGATGTTCTAACTCGATCAATGGCTTCCTCCCAGAGCTCTTCAGTCATCTGTATTCCCAAATCTCTCTCCCATGATTGTTTAATCTTGACATTTGATACGTCTCTCAGTGTTAGGATAGAATTATAGATTTTAGATATCAACCCTTTATTTTGTAGACTGTATGAAACCATACTTTCCCAGGGCTGTTCAGGATGTATGGATGGAAAATTGGGGAAACATTTAGAAACAAAATTACGAACTTGAAAATAACGAAACAGATGGGTACCAGGTAAATTATAATTGAAAGATAAATTGGTGAAACTGTCAAATAGCCCAGATGTGCATAAATTTCTTATTTGTGTAATACCTTTACCGTGCCAATCCAAGAACGATGAATCTGAGAGAGAGGGGGGGAACATATGATTTTTAGCTACAGGACACAACGGGGAGGCAGCTTTGAAATTAAAGTGCCGTCTAAACTGAAACCAGACTTTCAAAGTATTGAGAACCACTTGATTATCTGTATACAAAGAGGGTTTTGTAGGCAAAGAGCAAAAAATTAATGCCAGTATTGAGGACCCACTGCAAGATGATAATTCCAACCTACACCATGGGGAGTGGAAAGACTTCAACCAATAACAAATTTTTTGAATGTGTGCAGCCCAATAGTATGATTGAAAATCAGGTAATGCAAGTCCCCCACTAAGTCGGCATCTTTGCAATAACTGTTTACGAACTCTAGGTGGCTTCCCATCCCAGATAAAGCTACCAATTATTTTATCCAGAGAATCAAAAAAGTGTTTTGGCAGATAAAGAGGAATCGATTGAAATAAAAAAAGAAACTTTGGTAAAATATTCATCTTGACAACATTAATCCTACCCAAGAGGGAGAGAGGAAGATTGCGCCAGTGTTGTATGTCGGATGTTATTTTATCAGTAAGGGGGGAGAAATTAGCTGAAGCTAAGCTAGATAAAGTACGTGTTACATTTATACCAAGATACTTGAGTCCTGTATGACTAAATTTGAAGGGTATGTCAGACTGCTGAAGATCACATGCAGCGGTATTTATAGGGAAGCATTCACTTTTATCCAGATTCAATTTATAACCAGAAAAGGAGCTGAAGTTATTTAAAATACTCATAACATTAGGGATGGAACTTGCAGGATTTGATACATATAACAACAAATCATCCGCATATAACGACAACTTGTGTTCAGCTCCATTTCTAAAAATCCCTGTAAATGAATCGGAAGACCGCAAAGCAATAGACAGAGGCTCAATGGCCACAGCAAAAAGCAAGGGGGATAATGGACAGCCTTGCCGCGTGCCACGTCCAAGAGAAAAATAATCTGACAACATTTCATTAGTTTGAACTCTTGCTTTTGGAGATGTATAAAGAAGCCAAATCCAGGAGACAAATTTTTCATTAAATCCAAATTTCTTCAAAACCGCAAACAAATATGCCCACTCTACCCTGTCGAATGCTTTATCAGCATCGAGGGAAATAACAATTTCTGGTGAATCGGATGACTCCTTTGAATAAATTATATTGAATAGAGTGCGTATATTAAAAAATAACTGACGTCCCTTAACAAAACCATTCTGTTCTACAGATATAATAGAAGGGAGAACGTTTTCTAAACGGGAAGAGATTACTTTGGCTAACACTTTCACATCAGCATTAAGCAATGATAATGGTCTATAAGAGCCACACAAAGTTGGATCTTTGTCCTTTTTGTGCAGTAACACAATAGAAGCTTGTGTCAGAGTTGGTGGAAGGGTACCTCGTTCTAATGACTCATTAAACAACCGTTCAGCTTCTTGAGTTGTGGTTAAATCGAGTTCTGATTGTACCTCCATGCGCTGTTTGAATAATTCAGGTGAAGGATTTAAGGCATATCTTTGGTCAATATTACTAATAGTAAGAGTGAGTTCAGCAACTTTAGCGTGACGTTTTTTATTGGAAAGTGCAGAGTAATAAATTATTTGTCCTCTAAGATAGGATTTAAGCGTCTCCCAAAGCAATGAATGTGAAGTAGAATCGTTCTTATTAAACAACAAAAACTCATCAATTGAATTAGAAATAAAGTCACAAAACTCTTTATCTGCCAAAAGAAGGGAATTAAACTTCCATACTGGAAGACCACGTTTGTACGCGTCCAGCTGAATAGCTAATAGTAACGGGGCGTGGTCAGATATTATTATACTCAAATAATCAGAAGAAACTACACAGGAATTGAGAGTAGGATCAATAAAGAAATAATCAATCCTGGAATAAGAATGATGCACTTTAGAAAAGAAAGAA
>SSNP01000140.1:216865-238227 GCA_006937955.1 Pachypanchax playfairii
GCAGCATCCTCGTCAAGAACAGGATTAGAAAGGTTGTGTAGAAATACATTCATATTATGTGCATCCGTAGGGGACTCCAATGTATATAGAGAAGAATAAAAGGCTTTAAAAGTAGCATTAATTTCACTAGAATCCATTGTAATTTTATGTTGGGAATTTTGAATACTACTTATCAACCGAGAACTAGTTTGACGTCGTAGCTGATGAGCCAGGAGACGGCTTGCTTTATCACCATATTCGTAATGTGAACCACGACTACGTAATAACAACCGTTCAGCTTCTTAAGTTGTGGTTAAATCGAGTTCTGATTGTACCTCCATGCGCTGTTTGAATAATTCAGGTGAAGGATTTAAGGCATATCTTTGGTCAATATTACTAATAGTAAGAGTGAGTTCAGCAACTTTAGCGTGACGTTTTTTATTGGAAAGTGCAGAGTAATAAATTATTTGTCCTCTAAGATAGGATTTAAGCGTCTCCCAAAGCAATGAATGTGAAGTAGAATCGTTCTTATTAAACAACAAAAACTCATCAATTGAATTAGAAATAAAGTCACAAAACTCTTTATCTGCCAAAAGAAGGGAATTAAACTTCCATACTGGAAGACCACGTTTGTACGCGTCCAGCTGAATAGCTAATAGTAACGGGGCGTGGTCAGATATTATTATACTCAAATAATCAGAAGAAACTACACAGGAATTGAGAGTAGGATCAATAAAGAAATAATCAATCCTGGAATAAGAATGATGCACTTTAGAAAAGAAAGAACATTTTTTGCTGGTTGGGTTGCGGGATCTCCAAGGATCAACATAGCCATTCTGCTTCATAAAATCAGAAAATGTCTGAGACATCAAGGACTTATTTAGATTACGCGGATTAGATCGATCTAATAAGGGATCAAAGACACAATTTAAGTCACCACCTAAAATTAACAAATGTGAATTCAGAAACGGTAGGTTGCTTAATAACTTCTTAGCAAATTCAGCATCATCAATATTTGGGGCATATACATTAACTAACAGAACCTTTTTTTGTTTTAAAATCCCGGCAACTATGATATATCTGCCATTTTTATCTGTTATAATATTAGTAGCTGAAAATTTTACTTTTTTATTTATGAGAATAGCAACTCCCCTAGATTTTGAGTTAAACTCTGAATGAAAAACTTGACCCACCCAAGAGCAGTGTAACCTATGATGATCTTTATTCCGAAGATGGGTCTCCTGTAAGAACACTATTGACGATTTTAACTGTTTCAAGTGAGTAAAAACTTTTGATCTCTTAACAGGATGACCCATGCCCTTGATATTCCAACTAATGAATCGAAGAGAAGTGCCTAGTGCAGCTGTGCCAAAGCCTACATTGGTACTAGCCATTTACAGTATATACAAGAAAAAAAAGAGTAACATTTTTACCGTGAGCTGAGGTATACCTCCCACCCCCCAAAGAACCCCAAACAAAACTACACCCAAAGTCCCAATTTAACCAAAACAAAACTATGGAGACAGCAGTGATACACAATACAAAAAAAAGTTGTTCGCCGTAAGATGGAACAACACGGAGACTACGCCAAGCAAACAGAGAAAGAATTACCAGAGAGAAAATGACTCTCACCAACTTAAACAATTTGAATAACAGTATGTGCAATGATTATAAACAATATATATAACAATTATATATCAATATTATAATTTGTTATCATCAAAACAGAGAGATATAAAAATATAGTAATAATAAACTCAAAAAATAGATAATAATAATAAATAATCCCCCAATAGTCTATAATCCAGGTAATAACAAAAAGCCTGAAGTCGGTGCCTGCATAAGGACAACAGTGAACTGAAATAATCAAGCTCACCCAGAGATCAAAGTGTTAACGTATTCCTTCGCTTCCTCCGCTGAAGTAAACTTCTTCACAGAGCCCTGGAAAGTAATGCGAAGTTGCGCCGGGTGGAAAAGACCGTACCTGGCTCCCTCGATGCCACGGAGGAGCCGCTTGACCTCGTTGAACGCAGCCCGAGCCCGTGCCACCTTTTGCGTATAATCTGGGAAGACCGATAAAGTATTATCTCCGACTTTGATCCGCTGGAGCTCCCGCACACGCCGTAAGATGTCAACACAGTCGCTGTGGTAATGGAGCCTGCACACAATGGCTCGCGGTCGGTCACCTGGTTTAAAGTTAGGTTGAAAAATGCGATGGGACCGGTCCACCAGCGGTTCTTTAACCAGCGAGAAGGCATTCTTCAGCAGAGCGGCCACAGCTGTAGGGGAGCAGGAGCCGGGACCCTCACCGACAATCCTTATGTTATTGCGTCGCGATCTTGATTCCAAGTCTTCACATTTGTCCTCAAGCATAGCAACCTTGACAGTGAGACGCTCAACGGCTGTCTTCATTTCGGCCACGTCATCCATGCATCCTGTGAGCGCCTCTTCCATGTCCCCCATAGTGCTCGTTAGCTTAGCCAACTTAGCATCAATAGCAGCATTGTCGCTCATTAGCTGTGCTTTCACCGACTGCAGCTCCAGCTTAATTGGCGACAAAGCATCTCCGATAACTTCTTGCAGCTCTTTCTTAATTATACCAGCGATCTCTTCTTTTAAGGAGGACAACAGCTCAAGTTTTAGGGTTTCAGCATCCAAAACAGACGACGACTCGACATCTTGAGCCAGCGATTCAGATGTCTGGGCCTGTGCACAAGGCTTCAGGTGCGTCTGAATAGTGCGACTTTTACCTTTACCCGTCATTCCAAAGAAGTCCAAAAATATGTAGTGAGTTACACAACGGTGGAAAAAGAATAAAAACACCAGATTTCTGGAATACAGCACAATAGAATGACAATTTTACACAAAGTTGGCAGGAGCCACCGAATCTGCGACCTAGTCCATTAACCGCTCAGCAGCGCCCCCCAGAAATGGCCTCTTTAAAAACGTTTATTATTTGCAGTGTGACCCAAAAGCAATAGAAGGAATAAGTCTTATTAGAATAATCATTTAGACCTGAGATCAGTTTAAACCGTGAGGTTTGATTTAATTTTGATCAACCATAGTTAAAAGTCCAGATAAACCGAATACAGGGACAGCAGACCTGATTATGAAGGTCATGACCCTATTTGACACCAAGGGTCTGCAACCCTTACTAAACCTGGGAAATACAGTACAATATGATGTGCAGCTGGTCTACACCACCACAACAATGATCCCAGGACCACTGGACCTCCAGCAGTCCTGGGATAAGACTGTAGTATTTCCAGACCCACATACACATGATGGTTAACCAACCCGACATTGTGTTGGTCAACAAAAAAAACTTGTAGTGATCCGAAGTGAACTGTCATGTGTCCATAAGAACTTACCCTGTTACCCTGGCAACAGAATCAGTTAACCCCCCCCCCCAAATAACCCCATGTAATAGTGTCTGGAATCAGCTTAATCCATATTAATTTAATTAATTAATCAAATAATTTGCAGCATGTGTCAGCAGCACTCAAACACTTGGTGTCAGATGAATGCAGATTTTTGATTGGCTCCTGCATAGTGGCAGTCCCTCTCAAAGTTTCTTCAGTTTCAATAAAATGGTTAAATAGCAGTCCCCCCGCCCTCTCACCCACACAGTTTCAGAGTAGAGACAGTTCCTGGTTTAGTAATGATCCACCTGCTTGTCTCTTCAGACCACCAGAGATTCTCTGAGGATGGAGCTGTTAGCTGATGTGTCTCTACTGCCAGGAGAGGACAGGATCACAGGTATGTGAGCAAAAACACCTGAATGATGTGTTGCTGACAGGGAGTACACCTGGGATCCAGCCTGAACACAGGGTTTCTGCAGTGAGACAGTCTAACACAGTAGAACATCTGACTGTAGGATCAGATGAGACAGTCATGTAGAAGGAATGTGAATTTGTTGTAATTTGTGTTTGCAGATAAAGACATCATTTACATGTGTCCATTCAGTGGAGCAGTGAAAGGCAAAGTGTTGATCACTAACTACAGACTCTACTTCAAGAGCTCAGACTCTGTAAGTGAATGCACATCAAGCACTTCATGAGGTTCATCAACACACCCAACAGCATGTCTTTGTCTCCTGAACACACTAATGCCCACTCTCTAAGGGGTCTGTGTGAACTGCTGCTGTTCACCAGCAGGATTTTTAGTTCTGAAGAAACCTCAGCTGAACTCCAGCAGCTCGGTACACACAGAGCAGCATGCAGCCTTTTGCTACCAGGTGCTTTTTATAGTATCATGAGGTAAATGTTTTAACAGGAGGGTTTCTATTTAAAAGTAAAGCAGATAAGATGAAGATGTGCAGCTACGTGAAGAACCTCAGTCACTAATTATGTGTACCTGCTGGTTCCTGTTCAGGGTCACAGGGATATGGTGTCTCCAGCTGTCACTAGGAGAGGAGGGGTCATACCTGGGCAGGTCACCTGTCCATCAGAGAGACACAGAACCACTTACACACTCACACCGAGGGACAATGTAGACTTACCAATTACCTTCAAGCATGTTTTTGGTCTGTGGGTAGAAGGTGGAATCCCTGTAGAAAACCCACATATACAGGAGGAGAACGTGCAAATGGTCCTGCAGAAGCCTGTTAAGACCAGTTCATCTGAATCAGGTGTGTTAGAGCACAGGAACATCTAAAACCTGCAGAATAGTGGACCTCAGACCTGGTTCAGGACACCTGTGAAATGTCTATATACTAAACCCAAGTAGGTTCCACGGAAGTTCAACGCATGTACCATATGAGTTCTGTTAGTACCACACAAGAACCATACAGGTTCCACACAAGTACCATGCAAGTTACGGTAGTTCCACACAAGCACCATAGTACCAAGTTCAACACAAGAACCATACAAGTTCCACACGAGTACCATACGAGTTCCACACCAGTTCAACACGAGTACCATAACAGTTCCACATTAGTTCAACATGAGTTCCATGACTTTAGTCTTGAAAAGTCTTTGAACAGTATCAATGTTCCTGGAACATGATTAGATGCTCTGCAACTCACTAGAGGAAATCTAGCAGCCATACAAACATTTGAAAAGTCTTTTACAAGCAGAACCTGGAGACACGCAGGTGACAGATATAAAATTTCAAATTGATGCTGGTTAAAATAAAATGAAGTAGAAGTTGCATTTAAAGCTAGCGAGTAAACATGGGTCTCTAAACGAGTTTTAAAAATGGACAGTGATTGGGCTTGTCGGATATGTGGTGGTAGAGAATTCCATAACTTTGGAGCTCTGACCCCTCTTAAGCTTCCGCTTTGAAATGAAATGAAATGAAAAATACTTTATTTATCCCAGAAGGGAAATTCAACGTTGTAGTAGTTGAACTGGGAACAACCAGGAGCAGCTGGTCAGCAGACCTGAGTGAGCGAGCAGGAGTGTAGGGATGGAGTAGCTCAGCTAAGTAAGGCAGGGCAAGTCTGTTAAGAACCTTAAAAACAAACACAGGGACCTTAAAATGAACTCTAAAATGCATAGACAGCCAGTGGAGTGAGGCCAGGACTGGTGTAATGTGTTCTCTTTTGCGTGTTACTGTTCAAAGACGTGCAGCTGCATTTTGGACCAGCTGCAGATATGTTAAAGAGGCCATTTCATAAACATTTCTGGACTTTGTGGTTATTTCTTAAGTATTAACCTGTAATATGAAACATTTTATATCTAAAAAACGCCAGGAAACACTTATTAACAGACCTTTCAATCTGTCTGCGTTAAAATTCGGGTGGTTCCGGCTCCTTCTGTCAGGCTACTTTGGCTGCATCATCAGCAGCTCGTTTATATTCATTGTTCGAATTTGCTGGACTCTGATTGGCTAACAAACTAGCCTATGAGAGCAAAGAATACTGTTTCCTGCCCTGCTGTGCAGGGCAATGTCAGACATCGTATCTTTCTGTTTGCTACGTTATGCAACAGCATTTTAGCCAGCAGCATGCTAAGCGTGGTTTCAACTGCAGGAGCTGCCGAAAACTAACGAACAAAAGAGTTGTGATGAAACAGATACAGGCCGTTCAGACTCGGGAGAACTCGGGTGTTATTCGCCACCTGCGTAGTTTGAGAGATAAAAACTGAAAGAGAAGTTGTTGACCTGTTTTCACACCCACTATGAAGGTAAGAACACCTGTGGAGCTAAAATATTCAACAGAAACCTCAGAAAAACTGTTTTAATGGAAGGGCCTCATGTGTTAATGAAGACTGGCTCATTCCAAGGTACAATGAGTTACAGTAATCTAGCTGGGATGAAATGAAGGTGTGGATTACTGTTTCCAGATGTTGCCGTGGCAGGATTGACTTTATTTTAGCAATTTTTCTTAAATGGAAAAAAACTGGCCGTAACTGTTGCTTTTATTTGAATGTCAAGTTTAAAACCACTGTCCATCTTAAAAACCAAGATTAGAAACTGTGGGTTTGACATACGCTGCTAGGGACTGGCGATTTACAAGGGTGCCCTTGCATACCGCACTGGGTCCAAACACAAGTAGGCTACCTCTGTTTTCTTCTCATTGAGAGACAAGACGTTTAGGGCCATCCATGCTTTAACATTCTCTCGACAGGATAAAAGAGGTGTTATTGAACAGGCATCACCTCGTCTTAAAGGCTTGTAGATTTTACAATCATCAGCATAGCAATGGAAGGAGATGCTGTGTTTCCTAAAGATGGACACTAGGGAGAGAGAGACAGGGAGAAAAGCAAGGGTCCTAAAATCGATCCCTGGGGAACTCCACATGATAATGAAACTGCAGGAGATTCAAACCCTGCAGTTTGATGGAGAATGTCCTATTAACCAAGTAGGACCTCAGCCAGTTCAGAGCAGTGCCACAGATTAGAGCCCTGCGTTTGAGCCCGTGGCCCGAAGAGCCCAACAGCCTGAAGGCCCGCGGGCCGGGCTTCGGGCCCCTCGGGGGCGGACACGATGCGAGCTCGGGCTTTTCTTTTTTTTAACCTGCAAATTAAAGTGTTGTGTTCATTGTTTATCCAACTTAAATGGCGACATCTGAATGCAACACCCTCTCTTTCTCACACCCTAAACGCCAGCGACTGTTTCTGGAGTTACCGCTACAGGCACGTCTGGCTCGCTGAATTTTCCATCCAGCAGCAGCAGCGAGAGTGTGTTTAGTGTGGCTGGATGGGTCATTGAGGAGAGGACTGGACTTGCCCCCGACACTGTTGATGCTGTTCTGTTTCTGCATGATGCCAAGAAGTAGGCTTAAAGAGGTTTTTTTATGTTAAAATAAGGTAAACTGTTACTGCGTTGTTCAATCATTTACAAAAAAAGGGGGTCAGGCTGGGCTGGGTTTGGACTTGTTAAGCCCTCACGGGCCGGGCTCGGGCTCTGAATATAGGCCCGAGCAGGGTTCTACTACAGATGCCTACCTGGTTCTGTAAACGTGCCAATAAAATACTGTGATCCACTGTATCAAAAGGAGCTGTTAAATTGAGCAGCACCAGGAACATACTGTAGATCACAGTTGTCCTTCAACATGTGCCGGCCAGTGAGATGCATACCTACATCCTGCTCCGGGGTGGTATAACTCTTATTTTGTCTCCTATAGGACATGATTTTGATGCTAGATGTTCCTCTGGGTACCATCAGTCGAGTGGAGAAGATGGGCGGGGCTTCAAGCAGAGGAGAGAACTCATATGGTTTGGACATCACTTGTAAGGTGTGTAACATGTGTTTTAGGTGTTTTTATGAGTACCAGCTTCATTTTAGGACTCTTGTCTTGCAGCTGTTGCACTCATCTCATCTTTGTCCTCTATTTAGTTAATAAGAGTAAGTGATGATGTTCTTCTGTAAATTTAACGCTCTTTCAGTCCTCAAAAGTATTTAGATCCAAAAACCACAACAGGTTCCATCATGTACTTGTTTATTAAACAGAAAATTGTTATTGATGTTGTGGTCTGCATTTTGATTATGGCTGACACAAAGCACTCTACTTAACAAATTGTCATTTACATACACCCACATTTGGTGGTGATAAACTACAGGAGATCCTTCCTGTCTACAGCTAGAACCCTCTACAGGAGATCCTTCCTGTCTACAGCTAGAACCCTCTACAGGAGATCCTTCCCATCAACACCTAGAACCCTCTACAGGAGATCCTTTCTGTCCACAGCTAGAATCCTCTACAGGAGAACCTTCCCGTCCACTGCTAGAACCCTCTACAGGAGATCCTTCCTGTCTACAGCTAGAACCCTCTACAGGAGATCCTTCCTGTCTACAGCTAGAACCCTCTACAGGAGATCCTTCCCATCAACACCTAGAACCCTCTACAGGAGATCCTTCCCTTCCACAGCTAGAACCCTCTACAGGAGATCCTTCCCTTCCACAGCTAGAACCCTCTACAGGAGATCTTTCCCTTCCACAGCTAGAACCCTCTACAGGAGAACCTTCCCGTCCATAGCTAGAACCCTCTACAGGAGATCCTTCCCGTCCACAGCTAGAACCCTCTACAGGAGATCCTTCCCATCAACACCTAGAACCCTCTACAGGAGATCCTTCTTGTCTACAGTTAGAACCCTCTACAGGAGATCCTTCCCATCATCACCTAGAACCCTCTACAGGAGATCCTTCCTGTCCACACCTAGAACCCTCTACAGAGATCCATCCTGTCCACAGCTAGAACCCTCTACAGGAGATCCTTCCTGTCTACAGCTAGAACCCTTTACAGGAGATCCTTCCCATCAACACCTAGAACCCTCTACAGGAGATCCTTCCTGTCTACAGCTAGAACCCTTTACAGGAGATCCTTCCCATCAACACCTAGAACCCTCTACAGGAGATCCTTCCTGTCTACAGCTAGAACCCTATACAGGAGATCCTTCCCGCCCACAGCTAGAACCCTCTACAGGAGATCCTTCCCGTACACACCTAGATCCCTCTACAGGAGATCCTTCCTGTCCACAGCTATTACCCTCTACACGAGATCCATCCTGTCCACAGCTAGAACCCTCTACAGGAGATCCTTCCTGTCTACACCTAGAACCCTCTACAGGAGATCCTTCCCATCAACACCTAGAACCCTCTACAGGAGATCCTTCCTGTCTACAGCTAGAACCCTTTACAGGAGATCCTTCCCATCAACACCTAGAACCCTCTACAGGAGATCCTTCCTGTCCACAGCTAGAACCCTCTACAGGAGATCCATCCTGTCCACAGCTAGAACCCTCTACAGGAGATCCTTCCTGTCTACACCTAGAACCCTCTACAGGAGATCCTTCCCATCAACACCTAGAACCCTCTACAGGAGATCCGTCCTGTCTACAGCTAGAACCCTCTACAGGAGATCCTTCCCATCAACACCTAGAACCCTCTACAGGAGATCCTTCCTGTCTACAGCTAGAACCCTCTACAGGAGATCCTTCCTGTCCACAGCTAGAACCCTCTACAGGAGATCCTTCCCGTCCGCAGCTAGAACCCTCTTTAGGAGATCCTTCCCATCAACACCTAGAACCCTCTACAGGAGATCCTTCCTGTCTACAGCTAGAACCCTTTACAGGAGATCCTTCCCGTCAACACCTAGAACCCTCTACAGGAGATCCTTCCTGTCTACAGCTAGAACCCTCTACAGGAGATCCTTCCTGTCTACAGCTAGAACCCTCTACAGGAGATCCTTCCTGTCCACAGCTAGAACCCTTTACAGGAGATCCTTCCCATCAACACCTAGAACCCTCTACAGGAGATCCTTCCTGTCTACAGCTAGAACCCTTTACAGGAGATCCTTCCCATCAACACCTAGAACCCTCTACAGGAGATCCTTCCTGTCTACAGCTAGAACCCTTTACAGGAGATCCTTCCCATCAACACCTAGAACCCTCTACAGGAGATCCTTCCTGTCTACAGCTAGAACCCTTTACAGGAGATCCTTCCCATCAACACCTAGAACCCTCTACAGGAGATCCTTCCTGTCTACAGCTAGAACCCTTTACAGGAGATCCTTCCCATCAACACCTAGAACCCTCTACAGGTGATCCTTCCTGTCCACAGCTAGAACCCTTTACAGGAGATCCTTCCCATCAACACCTAGAACCCTCTACAGGAGATCCGTCCTGTCTACAGCTAGAACCCTCTACAGGAGATCCTTCCCGTCAACACCTAGAACCCTTTACAGGAGATCCTTCCCATCAACACCTAGAACCCTCTACAGGAGATCCTTCCTGTCTACAGCTAGAACCCTCTACAGGAGATCCTTCCTGTCTACAGCTAGAACCCTCTACAGGAGATCCTTCCTGTCTACAGCTAGAACCCTCTACAGGAGATCCTTCCCGTCCGCAGCTAGAACCCTCTTTAGGAGATCCTTCCCATCAACACCTAGAACCCTCTACAGGAGATCCTTCCTGTCTACAGCTAGAACCCTTTACAGGAGATCCTTCCCATCAACACCTAGAACCCTCTACAGGAGATCCTTCCTGTCTACAGCTAGAACCCTCTACAGGAGATCCTTCCCATCAACACCTAGAACCCTCTACAGGAGATCCTTCCTGTCCACAGCTAGAACCCTCTACAGGAGATCCATCCTGTCCACAGCTAGAACCCTCTACAGGAGATCCTTCCTGTCTACACCTAGAACCCTCTACAGGAGATCCTTCCCATCAACACCTAGAACCCTCTACAGGAGATCCTTCCTGTCTACAGCTAGAACCCTTTACAGGAGAGCCTTCCCGTCCGCAGCTAGAACCCTCTACAGGAGATCCTTCCCATCAACACCTAGAACCCTCTACAGGAGATCCTTCCTGTCTACAGCTAGAACCCTTTACAGGAGATCCTTCCCGTCAACACCTAGAACCCTCTACAGGAGATCCTTCCTGTCTACAGCTAGAACCCTCTACAGGAGATCCTTCCTGTCCACAGCTAGAACCCTCTACAGGAGATCCTTCCCGTCCACAGCTAGAACCCTCTACAGGAGATCCTTCCCATCAACACCTAGAACCCTCTACAGGAGATCCTTCCCATCAACACCTAGAACCCTCTACAGGAGATCCTTCCTGTCTACAGCTAGAACCCTTTACAGGAGATCCTTCCCATCAACACCTAGAACCCTCTACAGGAGATCCTTCCTGTCTACAGCTAGAACCCACAACAGGAGATCCTTCCCGTCCACAGCTAGAACCCTCTACAGGAGATCCTTCCCTTCCACAGCTAGAACCCTCTACAGGAGATCCTTCCCGTCCACAGCTAGAACCCTCTACAGGAGATCCTTCCCATCAACACCTAGAACCCTCTACAGGAGATCCGTCCTGTCTACAGCTAGAACCCTCTACAGGAGATCCTTCCCATCAACACCTAGAACCCTCTACAGGAGATCCTTTCTGTCCACAGCTAGAACCCTCTACAGGAGAACCTTCCCGTCCACAGCTAGAACCCTCTACAGGAGATCCTTCCCGTCCACAGCTAGAACCCTCTACAGGAGATCCTTCCCATCAACACCTAGAACCCTCTATAGGAGATCCTTCTTGTCTACAGTTAGAACCCTCTACAGGAGATCCTTCCTGTCCACAGCTAGAACCCTCTACAGGAGATCCTTCCTGTCTACAGCTAGAACCCTCTACAGGAGATCCTTCCCATCAACACCTAGAACCCTCTACAGGAGATCCTTTCTGTCCACAGCTAGAACCCTCTACAGGAGAACCTTCCTGTCTACAGCTAGAACCCTTTACAGGAGATCCTTCCCATCAACACCTAGAACCCTCTACAGGAGATCCTTCCTGTCTACAGCTAGAACCCTCTACAGGAGATCCTTCCTGTCCACAGCTAGAACCCTCTACAGGAGATCCTTCCCATCAACCCTAGAACCCTCTACAGGAGATCCTTTCTGTCCACAGCTAGAACCCTCTACAGGAGAACCTTCCCGTCCACTGCTAGAACCCTCTACAGGAGATCCTTCCTGTCCACAGCTAGAACCCTCTACAGGAGATCCTTCCTGTCTACAGCTAGAACCCTTTACAGGAGATCCTTCCCATCAACACCTAGAACCCTCTACAGGAGATCCTTCCTGTCCACAGCTAGAACCCTCTACAGGAGATCCTTCCTGTCTACAGCTAGAACCCTTTACAGGAGATCCTTCCCATCAACACCTAGAACCCTCTACAGGAGATCCTTCCTGTCTACAGCTAGAACCTTTTACAGGAGATCCTTCCCATCAACACCTAGAACCCTCTACAGGAGATCCTTCCTGTCCACAGCTAGAACCCTCTACAGGAGATCCATCCTGTCCACAGCTTGAACCCTCTATAGGAGATCCTTCCCGTCCACAGCTAGAACCCTCTACAGGAGATCCTTCCCATCAACACCTAGAACCCTCTACAGGAGATCCTTCCCGTCCGCAGCTAGAACCCTCTACAGGTGATCCTTCCTGTCTACAGCTAGAACCCTCTACAGGAGATCCTTCCCATCAACACCTAGAACCCTCTACAGGAGATCCTTCCTGTCTACAGCTAGAACCCTCTACAGGAGATCCTTCCCGTCCGCAGCTAGAACCCTCTACAGGAGATCCTTCCTATCTACAGCTAGAACCCTCAACAGGAGATCCTTCATTTCTACAGCTAGAACCCTCTACAGGAGCTCTCCCATCAACACCTAGAACCCTCTACAGGAGATCCTTCCTGTCTACAGCTAGAACCCTCTACAGGAGATCCTTCCCATCAACACCTAGAACCCTCTACAGGAGATCCTTCCTGTCCACAGCTAGAACCCTCTACAGGAGATCCTTCCCGTCCGCAGCTAGAACCCTCTATAGGAGATCCTTCCCGTCCACAGCTAGAACCCTGTACAGGAGATCCTTCCTGTCTACAGCTAGAACCCTCTACTGGAGATCCTTCCCGTCCACACCTAGAACCCTCTACAGGAGATCCTTCCTGTCTACAGCTAGAACCCTCTACAGGAGATCCTTCCTGTCCACAGCTAGAACCCTCTACAGGAGATCCTTCCCATCAACACCTAGAACCCTCTACAGGAGATCCTTCCTGTCTACAGCTAGAACCCTCTACAGGAGATCCATCCTGTCCACAGCTTGAACCCTCTATAGGAGATCCTTCCTGTCTACAGCTAGAACCCTCTATAGGAGATCCTTCCTGTCTACAGCTAGAACCCTCTATAGGAGATCCTTCTTGTCTACAGCTAGAACCCTCTACAGGAGATCCTTCCCATCAACACCTAGAACCCTCTACAGGAGATCATTCCCATCAACACCTAGAACCCTCTACAGGAGATCCTTCCCGTCCACAGCTAGAACCATCTACAGGAGATCATTCCCATCAACACCTAGAACCCTCTACAGGAGATCCTTCCTGTCCACACCTAGAACCCTCTACAGGAGATCCTTCCCATCAACACCTAGAACCCTCTACAGGAGATCCTTCCCGTCCACAGCTAGAACCCTCTACAGGAGATCCTTCCTGTCTACAGCTAGAACCCTCTACAGGAGATCCTTCCCATCAACACCTAGAACCCTCTACAGGAGATCCTTCCCATCCACAGCTAGAACCCTCTACAGGAGGTCCTTCCCATCAACACCTAGAACCCTCTACAGGAGATCCTTCCCGTCCACAGCTAGAACCCTCTACAGGAGATCCTTCCTGTCTACAGCTAGAACCCTCTACAGGAGATCATTCCCATCAACACCTAGAACCCTCTACAGGAGATCCTTCCTGTCCACACCTAGAACCCTCTACAGGAGATCCTTCCGGTCTACAGCTAGAACCCTCTACAGGAGATCCTTCCCGTCTACAGCTAGAACCCTCTACAGGAGATCCTTCCCGTCAACACCTAGAACCCTCTACAGGAGATCCTTCCCATCCACAGCTAGAACCTTCTACAGGAGATCCTTCCTGTCCACAGCTAGAACCCTCTACAGGAGATCCTTCCTGTCCACACCTAGAACCCTCTACAGGAGATCCTTCCCGTCCACAGCTAGAACCCTGTACAGGAGATCCTTCCTGTCCACAGCTAGAACCCTCTACAGGAGATTCTTCCCGTCCACGGCTAGAACCCTCTACAGGAGATCCTTCCCGTCAACACCTAGAACCCTCTACAGGAGATCCTTCCCATCCACAGCTAGAACCTTCTACAGGAGATCCTTCCTGTCCACACCTAGAACCCTCTACAGGAGATCCTTCCTGTCCACACCTAGAACCCTCTACAGGAGATCCTTCCTGTCTACAGCTAGAACCCTCTACAGGAGATCCTTCCTGTCTACAGCTAGAACCCTCTACAGGAGATCATTCCCATCAACACCTAGAACCCTCTACAGGAGATCCTTCCTGTCCACACCTAGAACCCTCTACAGGAGATCCTTCCTGTCCACACCTAGAACCCTCTACAGGAGATCCTTCCTGTCTACAGCTAGAACCCTCTACAGGAGATCCTTCCCATCAACACCTAGAACCCTCTACAGGAGATCCTTCCTGTCTACAGCTAGAACCCTCTACAGGAGATCCTTCCCATCAACACCTAGAACCCTCTACAGGAGATCCTTCCCGTCCACAGCTAGAACCCTCTACAGGAGATCCTTCCTGTCTACAGCTAGAACCCTCTACAGGAGATCATTCCCATCAACACCTAGAACCCTCTACAGGAGATCCTTCCTGTCCACACCTAGAACCCTCTACAGGACATCCATCCTGTCCACAGCTAGAACCCTCTATAGGAGATCCTTCCCGTCCACAGCTAGAACCCTGTACAGGAGATCCTTCCTGTCCACAGCTAGAACCCTCTACTGGAGATCCTTCCCGTCCACACCTAGAACCCTCTATAGGAGATCCTTCCTGTCCACACCTAGAACCCTCTACAGGAGATCCTTCCCGTCTACAGCTAGAACCCTCTATAGGAGATCCTTCCTGTCTACAGCTAGAACCCTCTACAGGAGATCCTTCCTGTCTACAGCTAGAACCCTCTACAGGAGATCCTTCCTGTCCACAGCTAGAACCCTCTACAGGAGATCCTTCCCATCATCACCTAGAACCCTCTACAGGAGATCCTTCCTGTCTACAGCTAGAACCCTTTACAGGAGATCCTTCCCATCAACACCTAGAACCCTCTACAGGAGATCCTTCCCGTCCACAGCTAGAACCCTCTACAGGAGATCCTTCCTGTCTACAGCTAGAACCCTCTACAGGAGATCATTCCCATCAACACCTAGAACCCTCTACAGGAGATCCTTCCTGTCCACACCTAGAACCCTCTACAGGAGATCCTTCCTGTCTACAGCTAGAACCCTCTACAGGAGATCCTTCCTGTCTACAGCTAGAACCCTCTACAGGAGACCCTTCCTGTCCACAGCTAGAACATTTACTTTCAGGGATCATCTCATCTGATTGAATTGTTATTTGAGCTTTCTGAACTAGGTTATAAAAGTTCTTTTGGAACCCCTGGAAGCATCGCTGTGTAGAGCATGATAAAAAGTGTTCTGGTAGTTTGGAGTGCATGTGTTTTGAAAGTCTGTGTCTGGTCTGTGAGCCTATGATAAACGTTTGTGTTGTGTGTCCAGGACATGAGAAACCTGCGGTTTGCCTTGAAACAGGAGGGTCACAGCAGAAGAGACATCTTTGACATCCTTTTCAAACATGCCTTCCCTCTTTCACACAGTCTGGTAAGACCCCTGCTGCCTTCAGCTGTCCTGCATCCACTTCTGATCATTGTCTGTCAGGAAGGAACATTCTGAGTTTACCTATGTAATCATTTCTGCTTACTCTTTGATCTTCACTAGATGTACAAACTCTACATTGTATGCACAATTGTTAGGCAAGTGAGTATTTTGACCAGATCATCATTTTATCCATAATTTCCAACTCCAATATTGGTCACTGAGGTTTTCTTTTTGAAATTTCAGAAATGTTTATTTTAAAATTATGAGTTTGTTTATTATTCTTACAAGTGAAATAGGAACATCTGTTTGTCATTTAGTTGTATGATAACTCTGTACACTAGTAGTTTCATAATACTGGTGTATATGTAGATATTCTCTTAAGAAAGCCAAAACTTCACTTTTGCTAATTAAATGTTCATGTTTGAGGGTTTGTTAACATTTTGGATTAACAAAGAGTACTGTAGTTGTACAATAACAACATTTATCCTCAAAAATATAACTTGCCTAATAATTCTGCACACAGTGTAAGAAATACCTTGAGGATCATGAACCTTGTACATAGAAGCATCTGTGATGGGCATTAATGAGAAAATGGTTTCACTGAATTTTGTTCTGAAATTAGGTGAATAATTTAACTTCAGTTTTATTTCATTATGTTTTCATATTTTTATGCAATCTAAAAGCAGATTTAATGATACGTTTCAACACAGTAAAATTTCATCAGACACAATGTTCCCGGGTGGGTTGTGACCACTTTTGTGATCATTGTTTGCTGCAGGTGTTGATGTTGTAAAAAGCCCCGAACGGCCTCTGAAAACCAAGAATTTTAAAGACCCTCTCTGATCATCTTCTGAGTTATTTTAAAATGTCTTAGTGTCTTTAAATTATGGTTATTGAGTTTTTACCCAAAAATTGCCCTGTTCTGTTTTCTAGGACATAGTTTTGCAAAGCAGCAGTAGCTCATTAGCAATTAACCTCTGTGCTGTTGGCAGAACCGTTGACATGGAGGATCTCCCTGCCCCTCCCCATTGCTGAGAGCTCTCTGTTTATGCTAGTTAGGAACAGGAGCTTGTGGCCTCACAAATCCAGTTTGTTTTAAGGTGCATTCACACCAGCCCTGTTTAGTCCGCTTGAATCAAACTCGAGTTAACTTGCCCAGAAAGTCCGGTTTGTTTGGGGAGGTGTGAACGGTGTGAAGACCAAAAAAAAAACAAACTCAAGGAGATCCTTCCCATCCACAGCTAGAACCCTCTACAGGAGATCCTTCCCGTCAACACCTAGAACCCTCTACAGGAGATCCTTCCCGTCAACACCTAGAACCCTCTACAGGAGATCCTTCCTGTCCACGGCTAGAACCCTCTACAGGAGATCCTTCCCATCAACACCTAGAACCCTCTACAGGAGATCCTTCCTGTCCACAGCTAGAACCCTCTACAGGAGATCCTTCCCATCAACACCTAGAACCCTCTACAGGAGATCCTTCCCATCAACACCTAGAACCCTCTAGAGGAGATCCTTCCTGTCTACAGCTAGAACCCTCTACAGGAGATCCTTCCTGTCCACAGCTAGAACCCTCTACAGGAGATCCTTCCCATCCACAGCTAGAACCGTCTACAGGAGATCCTTCCTGTTTACAGCTAGAACCCTCTACAGGAGATCCTTCCTGTCTACAGCTAGAACCCTCTACAGGAGATCCTTCCCGTCCACAGCTAGAACTCTCTACAGGAGATCCTTCCCATCCACAGCTAGAACCTTCAACAGGAGATCGTTCCTTTCCACAGCTAGAACCCTCTACAGGAGATCCTTCCCATCCACAGCTAGAACCGTCTACAGGAGATCCTTCCTGTCTACAGCTAGAACCCTCTACAGGAGATCCTTCCTGTCCACAGCTAGAACCCTCTACAGGAGATCCTTCCCATCCACAGCTAGAACCGTCTACAGGAGATCCTTCCCTTCCACAGCTAGAACCTTCTACTGGAGATCCTTCCTGTTTACAGCTAGAACCCTCTACAGGAGATCCTTCCTGTCTACAGCTAGAACCCTCTACAGGAGATTCTTCCCGTCCATAGCTAGAACCCTCTATAGGAAATCCTTACCGTCCACACCTAGAACCCTCTACAGGAGATCCTTCCCGTCCACAGCTAGAACCCTCTACAGGAGATCCTTCCCGTCCACAGCTAGAACCCTCTACAGGAGATCCTTCCCGTCCACAGCTAGAACCCTCTACAGGAGATCCTTCCCGTCCACACCTAGAACCCTCTATAGGAGATCCTTCCTGTCTACAGCTAGAACCCTCTACAGGAGATCCTTCCTGTCTACAGCTAGAACCCTCTACAGGAGATCCTTCCTGTCCACAGCTAGAACCCTCTACAGGAGATCCTTCCCATCAACACCTAGAACCCTCTACAGGAGATCCTTCCTGTCTACAGCTAGAACCCTCTACAGGAGATCCTTCCTGTCTACAGCTAGAACCCTCTACAGGGGATTCTTCCCGTCCATAGCTAGAACCCTCTACAGGAAATCCTTCCCGTCCACACATAGAACCCTCTATAGGAGATCCTTCCTGTCTACAGCTAGAACCCTCTACAGGAGATCCTTCCCATCCACAGCTAGAACCTTCAACAGGAGATCGTTCCTTTCCACAGCTAGAACCCTCTACAGGAGATCCTTCCCGTCCACAGCTAGAACCCTCTACAGGAGATCCTTCCCTTCCACAGCTAGAACCGTCTACAGGAGATCCTTCCCTTCCACAGCTAGAACCTTCTACTGGAGATCCTTCCTGTCTACAGCTAGAACCCTCTACAGGAGATCCTTCCTGTCTACAGCTAGAACCCTCTACAGGAGATCCTTCCCGTCCACAGCTAGAACCCTCTACAGGAGATCCTTCCTGTCTACAGCTAGAACCCTCTACAGGAGATCCTTCCCGTCCACAGCTAGAACCCTCTACAGGAGATTCTTCCCGTCCATAGCTAGAACCCTCTATAGGAAATCCTTACCGTCCACACCTAGAACCCTCTACAGGAGATCCTTCCCGTCCACAGCTAGAACCCTCTACAGGAGATCCTTCCCGTCCACAGCTAGAACCCTCTACAGGAGATCCTTCCTGTCCACAGCTAGAACCCTCTACAGGAGATCCTTCCTTTCCACAGCTAGAACTTTCTACAATAGCTCCCTAAAGAATAACTGAGCTACAACAACATTTAATTTCCCTTCAGGGATTAATAAAGTATTTTTGATTTGATTTGATATTCACAAATTTATTTATAAAACTGGTGAAAAATTTCTCCAACACCAGCCCAGTTCTGGTTGTGGAACTACTTACCTGATAGTTAATGTTTTAATTTCTGTTGTGTGTGTTTGAGGTCTTAACTAAATACTAGCTTCTGTGTCTTCTGTCTGTCCAGCCTCTGTTTGCATATGTTAGTCAGGAGAAGTACGCAGAAGATGGCTGGAACGTCTACAAACCCGTAGAGGAGTTTAGACGTCAGGTAAGTAGGACAAGGTTTGTTCTGTCTCCAGCATTACTCTATACCAGTGTTTCTTAACCCTGGTCCTCAAGGCACACTGTCCTGCATGTTTTAGATGTTTCCTTGCTCCAACACAGCTGAGTTAAATGAGCAAAATACCAGACCACAAAAGCCAAGTTATCAGGTAATTTGCTCATTTAACTCAGCCGTGTTGGAGTAGGGACACATCTAAAACATGCAGGACAGTGTGCCTTGAGGACCAGGGTTGGGAAACACTGCTCTATACGGCTGTGTGAAATCAGTCGGTGTTATCTGGTCAGAAGTTTGCTTTAAATCCTGGAAGGACTTAATCCAAACAAACTTAAACATCTCTGTTTCAGCGCTGAAGTCACTGGATGATGGTTTTCATTTTCTTCTTCAGGGCTTACCCAATAGCAAGTGGCGTATTACATTCATCAATAAGAGTTATGATCTGTGTGACACATACCCAACAACGCTGGCTGTACCTTTTAAAAGTAAAGATGACGATCTGAGAAGAGTGGCTGCCTTCAGATCCAGAGGACGCATACCGGTGAGATGATGTAGAACACCTTCATGTTCCTCATTCTAAAAACTGGCTAATATAGACTCAAACTAATAGTGCAGTATTTGTGTCAAAGTCAAAAGTCAAAGTCAGCTTTATTGTCAAATATGCTATATGCACGACACATAGCACAGATGAAATTGGTTTCCTCTCAAACCAAAGTACAAACATGAAATATATATGTGTACTGTATCCCACTATATCTCATTATATTATGTCCACATATGTACAATGAATAATATTCAGTTTCAACCTTTAGCCTGATGCTGAACCATGACTCTGACATCCTTCACTGTCATGTGACTCTTCTCTCTAATGTGCAGCCCAGCACAGCAATTTAAAAACAAAACATTAAAACCAGAAACAGAAAGCACATCCTTATAACAACAATCGCGTCATGGTCCTCAGAGTATATTTACTGAGAACAAATCAGAGTCAATGGTTCATCATCACAATGTAACTGATTTTCATTTAGCATGGGGACACGCGAGGTATATCAAGTATGTTCAACATATCACCCAGCCCTACCCAAAGTCTTAAATAAGGTTTAGTGTTCAGGCCATCATAATTCTTGTTTGGATGTCTAAGATTTACTTCACATGAGAAGGAAATGTGCCATTTGTTGTCTTTTTTCCTGTACCACAGTGTTACTGGCATCTTAACACATGTAACATCCTTGTTCTTCATCCAGGTTCTTTCATGGATCCACCGGGAAAACCAAGCAGTGATTGTTCGCTGTAGTCAACCTCTTGTCGGAATGTCTGGCAAAAGAAATAAGGATGATGAACGTTACCTGGACCTGATCAGAGAGGCAAACGATACGACTAAAAAGCTCACCATATATGATGCTCGGCCAAACGTCAATGCTGTGGCCAACAAGGTCAGAGCAAAACAGTGTTCTTAGTGAAAGAACCAGTGATTTGCTACGGATCTGAAGGGTTTGAAATGTGTTGTACCATTCTATGTATGTCAGGTAGAACTCAGCAGAAAGGGAGGAGTTAAATCAACAGGTATGTTGAATGGACAGGGTGGTCCATTTATATGGATACACCTTAATACAATTGGAATGGTTGGTGATATTAACGTCCTGTTTGTGGCACATTAGTATATGTGAGGGGGCAAACTTTTCAAAATGGGTGGTGACTATGGTGGCCATTTTGAAGTCGGCCATCTTGGATCCAACTTGTTTTTTCTATAGGAAGAGGGTCATGTGACACATCAAACTCATTGGTAATTTCAAATCAAATCAAAAATACTTTATTAATCCCCGAAGGGAAATTCAAGTGTTGTTGTAGCTCAGTTCTTTTTCAGGGAGCCATAGAGAGTTCTAGTGTGGACAGGAAGAATCTCCTCTAGAGGGTTCTAGCTGTGGACAGGAAGGATCTCCTGTAGAGGGTTCTAGGTGTGGACAGGAAGGATCTCCTGTAGAGGGTTCTAGGTGTGGACAGGAAGGATCTCCTGTAGAGGGTTCTAGGTGTGGACAGGAAGGATCTCCTGTAGAGGGTTCTAGGTGTGGACAGGAAGGATCTCCTGTAGAGGGTTCTAGCTGTGGACAGGAAGGATCTCCTGTAACGGTCTGTGCTGCAGCGGATTATGAAGAATCTTCTGACTGAAGACACTCTGTTGTTGAGTTACTGTGTTCTGAAGAGGATGATGAGGGTTTTCCATCATGTTCTTCATCCTCCTTTGGACAATCAACTCAAGAGACTCCAGTTCAGTCTCCAGGACAGAA
>SSNP01000140.1:248502-276833 GCA_006937955.1 Pachypanchax playfairii
GAGTATGATGACAGTAGTGAGTTGGTCTGTTTACATTCTGAGAGAAACCAACTGAATCCAAAAGATCATTAAAAGCTATATTCAAACTATCACTTTCAACATCAACATGAATATTGAAATCTCCCACTATAATGACTTTATCAGATTTCAATAATAGTTCTGATAAAAAGACTGAAAATTCAGACAAGAACTCAGAATAAGCACCTGGTGGACGATATACAACAACAAGTAAAATAGGTTCCTCTGATTTCCAATTTGGGTGAGAAATACTGAGGGTCATAAATTCAAAAGAAATATAACTAGTAACTGGTCTAGAGCTAATCAATAGACCTGACTGGAAAATAGCTGCTACTCCTCCTCCTCGACCTGTTGCTCGAGGAACATGAAGATTAAGGTAGTTAGAAGGAGTTGATTCATTAATACTAACATGATCCTCCTGCTGCAGCCAGGTTTCCGTAAGACAAAATAGATCAATATGATGATCAATTATCAGATCATTAACTAACAGAGATTTAGATGAAAGAGATCTAACATTCAGTAAACCACATCTAATGGTTTTATTTACAGGTTTTATATTAGTAACTGTATTTATTTTAATGTAATGTAATGTTCCAAACTCTTCTCCTCTGTTATCCCCCGATGGTGGAATGACCTACCAAACTCGGTCCGATCCTCAGAGTCGGCAGCTACTTTTAAGAGCAGACTTAAGACTCACCTCTTTAAAGAACACTTTCAGTCTTAATGTGGGATTAATTTATGATTTATGATAGTGATTTGAGAATTTATCTCTCAATAAAAAAAAAAAAATTTTGATACACTTAAACTGTTAAACTGATACAATTAAACTGGACTCCAAACAGTCCGCCTCCTTATATTGTTTCCTTCTCTTTGATTTCTTGCTTGTATGTTCTCTCAATGTAAGTCGCTTTGGATAGAAGCGTCTGCTAAATGACAGTAGTAGTAGTAGTAGTAGTAATCAGCTGTGTCCTATTGCCAATCAGCTACAGCTTGCAAACAAAACACACACAAGCTACTACCAACATACATGTCAACTCTCCCGATTTTCCCGGGAGACTCCCGAATTTCAGTGCCCCTCCCAAAAATCTCCCGGAGCCAACTTTCTCCCGATTTCTGACCGTTTTCGCCGTCCGTTGTTTCCGACTGGATATTCATAGCAATAACACCTGAAGGACCATCTTCCAAGCACAGATTACGTGCTGTAAACAGTCTCACCCAGCTGCAACGCGACTATCAAACCCCTGCTGCGACACTACTCACAACTACTATCGTGCAACCCCCCCGCACTCCGACACTACCAGCGCACGCACCCCCCTGCTTCGACGCACCTCAACCACAGTCTCCCTAATTCTCCATAAATGTCTCCCTTATTCTGAGTTCTCAAGGTTGACATGTAGGACTTCCAGCAGTGGCTGATCTAAACACAGATGCCATCGTACTGGAGGTATTGGCAGTTCAGTCGGTACCAGACAGGGGTGTAGGAGAACATTTTGTGTTACCCCATTTCTGAAAAGGAGCTGGAGACTGTGTGTGAGGTTTTTGGTGCGTTCACACCGGCCCAACCATCAACTTCATAAGCGGCAAGTTAATATGTAAAGTCTATGGTGGACGGGCGTCAGACAGACGTCAACGGCTCTGCGTCGCTTTGTGAGGATTATGAGCGGCAACTTTTCATTCTTTCAGGCGTTTCAGGCGTTGACGCTTGAAAAGCTAGAAAAGCTCAAAGTTCAGCTAGCTGAACTTTTGACGTTGATAACGCTCTTGAAGTGGCATGTCAACCAATCAGAGCGTCTCATCGTAGTGACGTAAGACGTCATAGCACGTAGCCGGAAAGAAGCGGGATCAGCCAAAATGGAAGATAAATGAACCTCATCCAAACGCTCCTGGAGCAAATGGTTAAACTCACCAAACTCAGAACGCATCTGAAGAATGGGGTGTATCCACAAACGGCGCTGATGCACCCGACGTCGACGTTGTCTAGATCTATGAAGTAAATAAATCCAAGCCACTGTCTCAATATGATCCGCCTTAGCTCCGAACATCCGATAACAAAGGAAGCCTCGCCTTTGCGTTCTTTTTCGGTCAGGCTTTACGAGCTTTAACGCCTATGCGCTCTGACTGGCAGGCGTTATGAGCTTCAACTTCAAACGTCAAATTTGGAGCGTTATCAGCGTTGCTTGACGTTGACAAAGTGGCCGGTGTGAATGCACCATTAGGGTTACCAGCTTGATACACACTATATTACCAAAAGTATTTGCTCACCCATTCAAATGATCAGAATCAGGTGTCTTAATCACTTAGCCTGGCCACAGGTGTATAAAGTCAAGCACTCAGGCATGCAGACTGTGAAGCAAGACATTTGTGAAAGAATGGGCCGCTCTCAGGAGCTCAGTGAATTCTCTGGAGTGATGAATCACGCTTTTCCATTTGGCAATCTGATGGACGAGTCTGGGTTTGGAGGTTGCCAGGAGAACGGTACATTTTAGACTGCATTGTGCCGACTGTGAAATTTGGTGGAGGAGGAATTATGGTGTGGGGTTGTTTTTCAGGAGCTGGGCTTGGCCCTTTAGTTCCAGTGAAAGGAACTTTGATTGCTTCAGGATACCAAAGCATTTTGGACAATTCCATGTTCCCAACCTTGTGGGAACAGTTTGGAGCGGGCCCCTTCCTCTTCCAACATGACTGTGCACCAGTGCACAAAGCAAGGTCTATAAAGACATGGATGACAGAGTCTGGTGTGGATGAACTTGACTGGCCTCCACAGAGTCCTGACCTGAACCCGATAGAACACCTTTGGGATGAATTGGAGCGGAGACTGAGAGCCAGGCCTTCTCGACCAACATCAGTGTGTGACCTCACCAATGCACTTTTGGAAGAATGGTCAAAAATTCCTATAAACACTCTCCTCAACCTTGTGGACAGCCTTCCCAGAAGAGTTGAAGCTGTAATAGCTGCAAAAGGTGGACCGACATCATATTGAACTCTATGGGTTAGGAATGGGATGGCACTTCAGTTCATAGTTTGAGTACAGGCAGGTGAGCGAATACTTTTGGTAATATAGTGTAGTTGGGCTCACCTGTATACTTCATGTAAGATCTGGTCACTCACTCTGGAGAGAGGCCTGCACCAGAGAAAGATCACCTTGTGTTGTAGAAGATCAGCTCATTCAAGGGACCTGCTTGCTCTGAAGAAATTCACAGAGGTCATGGAGGACTTTTGGTTGCCCTCAGAGAGGTCCTGGCAAACTATGACTCAGGAAGGGAAAGCAGGGCCCATTCCAAGCTTTACTTGGTTTGGATGGGAACTGCTGACTAGGACTGGGGATTGTTGAATTATGGAAGAAACACATTGAGGACCACTTCAACTGGGTCACCCTGTCTTCTAATGAGGAGGCAGAGCCTGTAGAAGGCAAGTTCATTAAGTTATTATTTTGCTTAGGTATACAGTGGGGCAAAAAAGTATTTAGTCAGCCACCAATTGTGTAAGTTCTCCCACTTAAAAAGATCAGAGAGGCCTGTAATTTTCATCATAGGTATACCTCAACTATGAGAGACAAAATGAGGGAAAAAAATCCAGAAAATCACATTGTCTGATTTTTAAAGAATTTATTTGCAAATTATGGTGGAAAATAAGTATTTGGTCAATAACAAAAGTTAATCTCAATACTTTGTTATATAGCCTTTGTTGGCAATGACAGAGGTCAAACGTTTTCTGTAAGTCTTCACAAGGTTTTCACACACTGTTGCTGGTATTTTGGCCCATTCCTCCATGCAGATCTCCTCTAGAGCAGTGATGTTTTGGGGCTGACGCTGGGCAACACGGACTTTCAACTCCCTCCAGAGATTTTCTATGGAGTTGAGATCTGGAGACTGGCTAGGCCTCTCCAGGACCTTGAAATGCTTCTTACGAAGCCACTCCTTCGTTGCCCGGGCGGTGTGTTTGGGATCATTGTCATGCTGAAAGACCCAGCCACGTCTCATTTTCAATGCCTTTGCTGATGGAAGGAGGTTTTCACTCAAAATCTTACGATACATGGCCCCATTCATTCTTTCCTTTACACGGATCAGTCGTCCTGGTCCCCTTGCAGAAAAACAGCCCCAAAGCATGATGTTTCCACCCCCATGCTTTACAGTAGGTATGGTGTTCTTTGGATCCAACTCAGCATTCTTTCCCCTCCAAACACGACAAGTTGAGTTTCTACCAAAAAGTTCTATTTTGGTTTCATCTGACCATATGATGTTCTCCCAATCCTCTTCTGGATCATCCAAATGCTCTCTAGCAAACCGCAGACGGGCCTGGACGTGTCCTGGCTTCAGCAGGGGGACACGTCTGGCACTGCAGGATTTGAGTCCCTGGCGGCGTAGTGTGTTACTGATGGTAGCCTTTGTTACTTTGGTCCCAGCTCTCTGCAGGTCATTCACTAAGTCCCTCCGTGTGGTTCTGGGATTTCTGCTCACCGTTCTTGTGATCATTTTGACCCCACGGGGTGAGATCTTGCGTGGAGCCCCAGATCGAGGGAGATTATCAGTGGTCTTGTATGTCTTCCATTTTCTAATAATTGCTCCCACAGTTGATTTCTTCACACCAAGCTGCTTACCTATTGCAGATTCAGTCTTCCCAGCCTGGTGAAGGTCTACAATTTTGTTTCTGGTGTCCTTTGACAGCTCTTTGGTCTTGGCCATAGTGGAGTTTGGAGCGTGACTGTTTGAGGTTGTGGACAGGTGTCTTTTATACTGATAACGAGTTCACACAGGTGCCATTAATACAGGTAACGAGTGGAGGACCGAGGAGCCTCTTAAAGAAGTTACAGGTCTGTGAAAGCCAGAAATCTTACTTGTTTGTAGGTGACCAAATACTTATTTTCCACCATAATTTGCAAATAAATTCTTTAAAAATCAGACAATGTGATTTTCTGGATTTTTTTTCCTCATTTTGTCTCTCATAGTTGAGGTATACCTATGATGAAAATTACAGGCCTCTCTGATCTTTTTAAGTGGGAGAACTTACACAATTGGTGGCTGACTAAATACTTTTTTGCCCCACTGTACCTGTCAAGTTTGAATTTGACAATAAGGGAAATGTTCCTGCACCCACGGCAAGCCTCCAACAAGCTCCAGTATCCCTAACATTATAAGACAGTTGTATAAGCAGTCTAGAATACCAAGTTATGGACTCCTTACTCACTACAATCAGGCCTTTGTTGTCTGAAGAGCTGCTTTATAGAATATTCTCACAGATCTACAGCAGCATGAGAATAAAAAGTGCATGTATCAACATTTTAGGCACACTATGGTATAAACTATCATACAGTAAAAAGATGATATCCTAATTATATAACTGCTGGGTATTCTGCTCACT
The DNA here is from genome assembly GCA_006937955.1 of Pachypanchax playfairii. NCBI lineage: Eukaryota > Metazoa > Chordata > Actinopteri > Cyprinodontiformes > Aplocheilidae > Pachypanchax > Pachypanchax playfairii. The sequence continues at coordinate 253,879 of SSNP01000140.1, forward strand.
GAAAGGTTGTCTTCATTGCCGACAGTGGAAGCGTGGTGCTTTTCATGAATGCCTTGGTATCTGCTCCAATAACGAACTCTTCATCAGCCAACTGATGTCCGTACTCCATACTCCTCCTCCCTAAGAGGTTTCACCTACAATGGCCCGGGCTGGTATGAGGTAGCCCAGGATCCTCCTGACCAGTCGGCACATCTCATCTTCAAGTCTGTGAATTTGTACTTCCTCCGACTGCAAAAAAAATTAAAATAAAATAGGTCACAAAATTAACAGTGAAATAAGAATACTACAATAATGTTTAATTATAGTTCACTATCCTTCACTCATTCATTCAGTATAATTGACAGTCAACTGGAAGACAATATTAAGGAAGTAATATATTGCAATTTTCATTTTTCCACATAAACACGTTTATATTATGGTATCCTAATGATCTTACACTGGCTGGAAAGCTGATTTTTAAAGCAGTACTAACTAATTTTTCTGCAGCCGTGTCCCAGACAGCCATTGCTCATACTGGTGGTCTGTTGAAATATGCTCCCTGTTGAGATGTGCTAATGTGCTAAACAAGAATACTGTATAAATTCCAATAACATCTCATTATGAAATAAGTTGTCAATTCATACTATGGAGGCATTTTTCATCAGGGCAGCATAAATCATCAGAACACCACTTCCTGCTGCGACCCGAATTACTGAAGTTATTAAGTGTAATATAGGAGGACCAGAGACGTCCAGAGAGTCTAATATGAAGCTGGACATGTTTTTCGGTGAGTATTCACTTAAACAAGTTTCAAAATGGTAAATGGCGTGTACTTGTAAAGCGCTTTACTCAGGTCCTACGACCCCCAAGGCGCTTCACACTACAATCAGTCATTCACCCATTCACACACTCACACATTTGGTGGTGATAAACTACACACATGTAGCCACAGCTGTCCTGGGACACACACTGACAGAGGCAGGGCTGCCAGACATGTCTAGTTCAGCTCTGGGGTGCTGGAGAAAGCGCCCTCAGGAGGTGGGCACTTAGATCAAATTAGCTAATAGCAGATCTGCATTGCCAAACAGAAGAACTTAAATGTGGTATATGAAACTTGGAACAGAATAACACGACACAAAGCCTTCAGCCATCTGGATCCACGCGCGCTCTGATGCTCAGGCCGAATATTCCTTATCAAACCCACTTGATCCACGATCCGAATAAAATGTCATGAGTTCAGTTCACTAATCATGCTCTCCAGTCCAGCTGATCACACACTGATTCTGATAAAAGCAGCTCCTATCTCTTTGTAGCTCAGTCATCGATTCAGTCTGTGGCAAAGAGTTCATAGTTGCACCGCGGCTCCAAAACTTCCTGCAGTCCCTCTTAAGATCCTCTGTCCTCCTCACACACCATCCTGCACGCCTCACTTATCCATAAAATTTATAAAAAAGCAATAAAATCCTCCGTGGTGTGTCTTCCAGTCCAAAAAGTGTCCCGAAGCTCCTCCACTTCACCAACATGTAGCTACGTGTTAGCTAGCTGCTAATAGCAGCTAATGAAAAACGTTTCCACACAGAACTTGTTCGTTACATGTTGGGAAACCCCCTATGGCGATCAAATAAGGTATATAATCACCACATGTCCCCGGTGCTTCCAGCTAGTTGATCTGCAGACTCCACAGTACCAGCCTCACTGTGCTGGATTATTTACAGTATTAGACAACCCAAAATGGTGCCCGCTGCTCTGCCAGCTATTGGCTGGTAGATGTAAACAAAATGCCAACGTCGTGCCCGTCAAAATTAATATTTTATAATATTTTATTTCAAATATAATTTTTAAAGGAAATGCTGTATTTTCATTCTACATCCTTCTAAACACCCCGTGGAGGTATTATTTGTTATAAATATTGCTTTTAATGAAAATATTCCGTATACCACCTTTAATTTATCCAATAAACGCTGAGAAAATAACTTCATGAAAGGCGATTTTTGAAGCGCCTCAAAATTACGTTAAATACCGCAAGATTATCTGCTATCAAACAGCCGTTAAATGAGAAAGGAAAGCAGTCGAGGCTTCACTCGGAGCTAGCTGGATGTAGCTATGCTAACTCGGTTTGTTTAAAACAAGCAGCTCTGATCCTGGATGGTTACAGGAGTGAGGAGGGAAAATACAGTGGGGCAAAAAAGTATTTAGTCAGCCACCAATTGTGTAAGTTCTCCCACTTAAAAAGATCAGAGAGGCCTGTAATTGTCATCATAGGTATACCTCAACTATGAGAGACAAAATGAGGAAAAAAAATCCAGAAAATCACATTGCCTGATTTTTAAAGATCCCCCTGCTGAAGCCAGGACACGTCCAGGCCCGTCTGCGGTTTGCTAGAGAGCATTTGGATGATCCAGAAGAGGATTGGGAGAACATCATATGGTCAGATGAAACCAAAATAGAACTTTTTGGTAGAAACTCAACTTGTCGTGTTTGGAGGGGAAAGAATGCTGAGTTGGATCCAAAGAACACCATACCTACTGTAAAGCATGGGGGTGGAAACATCATGCTTTGGGGCTGTTTTTCTGCAAGGGGACCAGGACGACTGATCCGTGTAAAGGAAAGAATGAATGGGGCCATGTATCGTAAGATTTTGAGTGAAAACCTCCTTCCATCAGCAAGGGCATTGAAAATGAGACGTGGCTGGGTCTTTCAGCATGACAATGATCCCAAACACACCGCCCGGGCAACGAAGGAGTGGCTTCGTAAGAAGCATTTCAAGGTCCTGGAGTGGCCTAGCCAGTCTCCAGATCTCAACCCCATAGAAAATCTCTGAAGGGAGTTGAAAGTCCGTGTTGCCCAGCGTCAGCCCCAAAACATCACTGCTCTAGAGGAGATCTGCATGGAGGAATGGGCCAAAATACCAGCAACAGTGTGTGAAAACCTTGTGAAGACTTACAGAAAACGTTTGACCTCTGTCATTGCCAACAAAGGCTATATAACAAAGTATTGAGATTAACTTTTGTTATTGACCAAATACTTATTTTCCACCATAATTTGCAAATAAATTCTTTAAAAATCAGACAATGTGATTTTCTGGATTTTTTTTCCTCATTTTGTCTCTCATAGTTGAGGTATACCTATGATGAAAATTACAGGCCTCTCTGATCTTTTTAAGTGGAAGAACTTACACAATTGGTGGCTGACTAAATACTTTTTTGCCCCACTGTATAAAGAAGAGAACACCAGGAGACACGTGGATAACAGAAGTAAGAACAATGTTTTCTTTTTGTTTTCTGGTAGAATAAAAGTGAACAGAAGGGAAACTTGTTAAACCCAGTGATAGAGAAGTGTGTAAAGAAAAACAAGTTGTTAGGAAGTTTAATATTATAACTAGTAGATGTCTGTAAGTTTATTATAATATAAAACCAGTTTTCCAGGTGTGTGACACCATCCTGCTGCACATTGAGGAGTGTTTTGTCTTCACTCAGCATCTCGTCAGTGTGACCTGCTGCATGGAGAACTGTCTCTACAGCACAGTGGGACGTTTCCTGAGACACACTGGACACAACTGTGGAGGTTTATCTAGTACTGGACAATTAAAATGATCAAACATATTTAATCTTTATATTATATTAAATATTACTTAAAATACAACATTTAATGTTAATACACAAAATGTATCTGTTTGACTGACTAGATGAACCTGCTCTGGTGATTATTTTTTTATTTTATGATTAAATAAAGTCTTTGTTAAATATTTAACTGATGTTGAGAATGTTTTTTTTTATATAGGTTTTACATAAATTCTTTACAAATGTTTTATTGACAGCCACTTAGTTGGATTTATGCAGCCCCACCCAAAAAATATCTCACCAGCTGCCACTGTTGTACTGATTTAAAAGTGGAGTTGTTCATCCCTGGCTGCTTCAACCAGCCCATGTACACCCCATGTGCACGTGCACTCAAACACAAGATCTTAACTTTCTCCCCCATCTTGACGTCAAACCAGCAGGATGTGTCATATATGTAGGGTTATAAGAATGTTTAATATCAGCTTGTGGCTGTAATTTTTATTGAATTCTAAAATTACTTGAAATTAAGACCATCTTCACATTAAACTTTTATTATTTCTGAATTGGGCAGAACAGTCTGTGTGTTGCTTTAGATATTACATATTACTTGGTGATGAACTGGCGACCTGTCCAGGTGTAACCCACTCACCGAGTGACAGCTGGAGATAGACACCAGTTCCCCATGACCTTGAACAGGAATAGGCAGGTAAAGAAGATGACTGACTGATATGTTTAAGTGTTTCCCTTCAATCTATTCTTTATACAGGTTTATTCTCAGTTTAATACAAAAACAATGCATTTGTAACTGTGAAATGAAGGTAACTGCAGTTTACTGGCAGGTTGAACTGAGCAGGAGCTTGATTATGGTTGTTTCATCTTTGATCACAGCTACAGATCCTCCTTGTTTGTTAAAGGTTGTAGTTTAGCATGAAAGAATGTGTGATATCATTTTACTCTTCTTCCAGTTTCCTACAGCCTTCGAGTTTAATGAGCACCTCCTGCTGACCATCCTGGATCACCTTTACAGCTGTCGCTTTGGGACCTTCCTCTACAACTGTGAGAGTGCACGAGACCAGCACGTAAGAGCAAAGAGTTATTCTTTTCCATCACATATGCAGTACTTGGTTTAATATTCCCACAAACATTCATTGTGTGAGTTTCTACTGGCTAAGGTTTAGAGTGAGCTCAGCAAATCCTGTGCAATAGCATGGTAATTCTACTGTGTGTGGGGGGTGGGGGGTCATTTAATTGTTTTACTATTTAACTAGCTATCTAAGAGGACACAAAGGAACCTCCAGCAGAACCACACACTCAGTCTGTAGCCTCAAAACATAGAGTTTCTTTAGCTTCCTGTTACCACCTCCTCACAGTTCTTTTGATCACAGGTTGCATCTGGACAATGAGTTTATACACTGAGCAGAGAAAAACAAGATTATAATCTTTCTTGCAAAAAGCAGGTCTGTATGCATTCCTGATATTTGCATAGAACAAGTCCAGTGTTTTGTTTTCTCTGGTGGAGAAAGATAAAAGTGCATAAAGGTGCTGTGTTTGTAGCTTAGCAACAGTTGAGCCAATGATGTAATATGTAGACTTGGCATTAGCTGATTTGTGGGATGTAAACTGCTACTAAAATAACATGATGAACTCCCTCGATAGATAATATGGATGAAAACCAACTATTGCCGGGTTCACATGGCAGGATTATCAGGCTGATTTTGCTCCAATTTTGCCCGTTCGACAAGCCCCGATTATTGGGACGGCTCTTAAAATAATCAATAACCAATATTCCTGCCATTTGTGGTGTGTTAAGAGTGAATGGGTCCTGCTGACCGGGTCCCAGGAGGCAATGCAGCAGCAATTAAAATGTGGGACAATGTGGGACGCTTGCGGCGGACAATAAAAATGCATATGGCACAGCTTGGCAGCCTTGGCTACTGTTCTTTAACAAATTATATATATATTATTTCAACAATATAACTACTGTACAAATAACAACTGACCACAGTATTGCAGTTGAACACATCTATAATCATGGACTCAGACCTGAACATGAACAACCACATTAACTCTGTAACATCAGCAGCTTATTACCATTTGAAAAACCTTTCTAGAATCAAAGGGATCGTGTCTAAACCAGACTTGGAGAGACTAATCTACACATTTGTCTCCAGCAGATTAGATTACTGTAACGGGGTTCTGACTGGCCTCACTAAACAAGCTGAAAAACAACTGCAGTACGTACATTCAAAACGCAGCTGCTAGTGTTTTGACTAGAACTAGAAAATATGACCATATTAGTCCAGTACTCAAGTCCCTCCACTGGCTTCCTGTGGCTCAGAGAATTGAGTTTAACATAGCTCTTCTTGTGTACAAGTCCTTTTATTGTTTAGCACCAAAGTACATCTCTGATATGATAGAGCCATTACTCACCTTATAACCAACTTTGGGCATGTTTGTGTCTTCTTTTTTGCTATCGCGGCGCAAAGGTGAAAATCTGCGGAGACGCTCATTCTTTGAGTTACGTAGTGACGTTGACACGTTGACTTCACTGAATGTGTGCCCAGCATTTTGATTGACAGGCTGACAGCTTACCCACACTGCACCGCGCACACACACACACACACACACACAAGTGTGTTTTGGTATCCTTATGGGGACCGTCCATTGACTTCCATTGATTTTAGTAACTAGATTTATACCTAACCCAAACCCTTTTACTAACCTTAACCATTACTGATCTATAACTAACCCTAAGACTAACTAAAACTCTATTCACACCATACCTATAAACCTAACCCCTAACCCTAAAAAGGGGAGTCCCCCTCATGGGGACCAGGCTTCGGTCCCCACAAGAACCCTCGGACCCCAGAAAGATAGTAAAAGTCAGGAAACGGGTCCCCAGGAGGTCAGAAATACAAACACACACACACAAACACACACACACCCACACACACACACACACACACACACACCCACACACACACACACATAGCCCGCAGCCTCCTTATCCATAAGCGCTGGCTGCTCTCCTCACATGTTAAGACAAGCTATTAATAGACGCACATTTGGTGGCTCTGTCAGAAATGCGGGACAGCCAATCAATACGAGGGACGCAGAAAAAATCATGAAATTGAGGGACAGTCCCGCGCAAATAGGGACATCTGGTCACCCTAATGATAACTGTCATTGGACCGAATGAACTGCTTCTGATTCTGCTGGAGGTCTTTTCCTGTCCTCTCAGACCCCATTTCTGCATAGACCCACTGGGGTCTGAACTGACAGGAAAGAGACAAACACTGATGGATTTGGGCCAGTCGTCATGTCTATAGAAAGATAAACAGAGAAACAGTTAACTCATTCAGTGCCATAGACGTCTTGAAGTCCCTTGAGCTTTTATTGGCTTAAATCCTGCAAAGTATTCTGGGGCAGCGGCTCACTGAATATGAACTCATTACATGCTGTACTTAGTCATATGATCCAGGAGAGGGCAGTGGTGCACTTCTCTGGGTGAGATGACTTATTATTTACCGTGTTCTAAGCCGTGTGGAGCGGGGGGAGGAGCCAGGCACTCAGGACAAGACAGATGGTGAATGCAGAAGGGAGATTTAGAGTTTGTGAAGCAGCTGGGAAGCGCTCGTTGTTCAGAGTTTTTACAAACTAGTATAGAATTTAGAAGGTGAGAAGGTGGTGGAGTTCATTACGTGAATAAAATCCCTCCAGCACAATGGTCGGATCTACCGGGAACGAGTATTGTGTCGAAGGTGGTACGGTTTTTTATCCAGCTCGTTATTTTGGACTTGTGATGTCTTCAGCCAGATATGACGCTTCTTCGAGTGATTCCAGTGAATCTGAGCCAGATTCATCCAACCAGGATCTCCCGTTAGGATCTTCTAAAGGCAGCAGGGACCAAAATAAAGAACAATTTGCTGCACAAAACACACATTAAGTGTTGATAGATGAACTGATGGCCGGGGGGGGATGCAAACAAGTTGCGCACCCACGCGTGCACATACAGTGGGGCAAAGAAGTATTTAGTCAGCCACCAATTGTGTAAGTTCTCCCACTTAAAAAGATCAGAGAGGCCTGTAATTGTCATCATAGGTATACCTCAACTATGAGAGACAAAATGAGGAAAAAAAATCCAGAAAATCACATTGTCTGATTTTTAAAGAATTTATTTGCAAATTATGGTGGAAAATAAGTATTTGGTCACCTACAAACAAGTAAGATTTCTGGCTTTCACAGACCTGTAACTTCTTTAAGAGGCTCCTCGGTCCTCCACTCGTTACCTGTATTAATGGCACCTGTGTGAACTCGTTATCAGTATAAAAGACACCTGTCCACAACCTCAAACAGTCACGCTCCAAACTCCACTATGGCCAAGACCAAAGAGCTGTCAAAGGACACCAGAAACAAAATTGTAGACCTTCACCAGGCTGGGAAGACTGAATCTGCAATAGGTAAGCAGCTTGGTGTGAAGAAATCAACTGTGGGAGCAATTATTAGAAAATGGAAGACATACAAGACCACTGATAATCTCCCTCGATCTGGGGCTCCACGCAAGATCTCACCCCGTGGGGTCAAAATGATCACAAGAACGGTGAGCAGAAATCCCAGAACCACACGGAGGGACCTAGTGAATGACCTGCAGAGAGCTGGGACCAAAGTAACAAAGGCTACCATCAGTAACACACTACGCCGCCAGGGACTCAAATCCTGCAGTTCCAGACGTGTCCCCCTGCTGAAGCCAGGACACGTCCAGGCCCGTCTGCGGTTTGCTAGAGAGCATTTGGATGATCCAGAAGAGGATTGGGAGAACATCATATGGTCAGATGAAACCAAAATAGAACTTTTTGGTAGAAACTCAACTTGTCGTGTTTGGAGGGGAAAGAATGCTGAGTTGGATCCAAAGAACACCATACCTACTGTAAAGCATGGGGGTGGAAACATCATGCTTTGGGGCTGTTTTTCTGCAAGGGGACCAGGACGACCGATCCGTGTAAAGGAAAGAATGAATGGGGCCATGTATCGTAAGATTTTGAGTGAAAACCTCCTTCCATCAGCAAGGGCATTGAAAATGAGACGTGGCTGGGTCTTTCAGCATGACAATGATCCCAAACACACCGCCCGGGCAACGAAGGAGTGGCTTCGTAAGAAGCATTTCAAGGTCCTGGAGTGGCCTAGCCAGTCTCCAGATCTCAACCCCATAGAAAATCTCTGGAGGGAGTTGAAAGTCCGTGTTGCCCAGCGTCAGCCCCAAAACATCACTGCTCTAGAGGAGATCTGCATGGAGGAATGGGCCAAAATACCAGCAACAGTGTGTGAAAACCTTGTGAAGACTTACAGAAAACGTTTGACCTCTGTCATTGCCAACAAAGGCTATATAACAAAGTATTGAGATTAACTTTTGTTATTGACCAAATACTTATTTTCCACCATAATTTGCAAATACATTCTTTAAAAATCAGACAATGTGATTTTCTGGATTTTTTTTCCTCATTTTGTCTCTCATAGTTGAGGTATACCTATGATGAAAATTACAGGCCTCTCTGATCTTTTTAAGTGGGAGAACTTACACAATTGGTGGCTGACTAAATACTTCTTTGCCCCACTGTAAACACACACACACACACACACACACACACACACACAGTATCTGAATCATAAATTTGCTGCTTTTTTCTTATATTTTATTCAAATGTTGAAATTGTCTATTAATGACTCATTTTAGACATAAAATAAATTATCAAAAGTACTTTTTCACTGTTGTTTTTTTACTTCCATAGTAGTAAAACATAGTTCATGAATTGCATTAATCATTGAAACATGAAATATTTACATCAAAGTCACTGATCTGCTTGAAAAACCTCTTTTTCTCAGCTTTTAGTCCTGAAACAGGTGGATTTTCATCAAAGTTCCTCTTTTGTTCTGCAGATTACTAAATAACAGAAAGAGGTAGAAACAATTTTTTTGCTGCTGAAAGAAGGACGAATCTTTGTGATGGTGGTTTCAGAATTCACATAGTCATAGAACAAAATATTCTGCGGGTCTTCAAAAATCAGTAAATATGCAAAATATCTCTGGCACTGAGGGGGATATGAAATCTGAAAGTGGCACTGAATGAGTTAATGGCAGCAAAAACAATCAATACAAACATGGAGAGTAAAGAGAGACAGCAGAGTGAAGACATGTGGTCAGTATGTCCTCCAGCAGTCTAAACCTATAGCAGCATAACTACAGGGATGGATCAGGAAAACCTAAGCCAGTGCTTCTCAATTATTTTCTTTTGCGCCCCCGATTTTAAATAGTACAATTTGTCTATTAAGTTATTATAAGTACACATCTGCATATCATTGTATCCTTATTAACCCTTAAACATTAGTTCTTCTGCCAAAATTCTATATTTATAAATGTAAATTTAGTCTTAAAACACCATTAAGAAAGGTTTCTGATTGGTCAGCCAATGTCACATGATCATGCTGCATGCAGGAAGCAGGTTTGAACAGCTCTAATCTGCAAATATCGGCACCAAAGCTCTACATAAAGCAGTTAAGGCAGGTCAGAAATGTTAGATTTGTCACTAGGGGCTTTTGTGGGGAAAAAGTCCCAAACTGGGTCTGAAAAGTCATTAGAAATACCTTCAAAGCTGATAAGTTGGCAGCCTTGCGGCCTATTCTGACAATGAGAGTGCCGCTGCCACCTACTGTAGTAGATGTGCAGTAACACTTTTATTCTCGTACAGCAAAAAAGTCACATGCCTCCCCAGGGCCTAAGCTGACATTAATTGTAGGATTGATCAAAAGGAGTTTCTGTCCGAGAGATAAGAAGTGGAAGCTGGTTCCACAGGTGAGGTTACCTGATCAACCAGGCCCTCACGTCTTTGACAGGTTACTTTACAAAGACGTGAGGGCCTGGGGCTGAACCGCTGTCTCTCAATTTCGAAGGCGGGCTTAGCCAGTTGAAAGAGAACCAATCCCAGAAACACGGAAGTGACGCAACATATGTGACGCTAAAGCGGATACACACGAGGCGGAACAAAAACAAAAGGTTTAGCAAGCGGAGCCGTAATGGTAGCTACAGAGCCATAATGGTAGCTACAGAGCCGTAATGGTAGCTACAGAGCCATAATGGTAGCTACAGAGCCGTAATGGTAGCTACAGAGCCGTAATGGTAGCCACAGAGCCATAATGGTAGCTACAGAGCCGTAATGGTAGCTACAGAGCCGTAATGGTAGCTACAGAGCCGTAATGGTAGCTACAGAGCCGTAATGGTAGCTACAGAGCCATGGTTAATGTCAAAAACTTGTGAATACGAGGTGTCATTGCACTCGGTTCAGATATTTGACCGCCCCAAGCAAACACAGAAGTAAACACTTCATCCACAACTGAGTCCGCCATGTTGAATGTTGTGCTCTGGGTGGAAAACGCTAGTTCCGTGTTTTTAGGATGACGCACAACAAAGGTGATATGTAATTGGTCCATCATTAAATTTGACGCGGAAATGATCAGGTACGGCTCCGGTGTCAGACCCTTCTGCATTTGAACATAATGCAGGAGGATCTGATTGGTCAGGCTACAGGTGAGGAGCCTGATAAACAAAAGCTTTGCCTCCCGTTCTGGTTCCTAGAGTTTCACAGCATATAACGGTCATGTAGAACGGGGGTTTTCAAATCCAGGTCTCAAAGGCCAGTATCCTGAATGTTTTAGGTCTTCCCTGAATAAGCACACTTGAGTCAAATGATGGCTTGCTAGCAGGCCTCAACACAACTTTGCCATGCGGAGGAGGAAGTTGGAAAACTTTAAATCAGCTGTGTTGGAGCAAAAACACATCTAAAACTGGTAGGGCACCGGCCATTGAGGCCTGGATTTGAAGACCCCTGATTTAGAACTTTATTCTTCCATGTGCAGGAACAGCTTTGACTTCTGTCTTGCTGTCACTATGAAATGCTAACATTCAGTTTTCTATCTGTGCTGCAGGAAGTCCGGCAGAGGACTGTGTCTCTGTGGTCTCTGGTCAACAGTAAAACGGATATTTATTTAAACCCCTTCTACACCCCAGACTCCGGACAGGTACTGTACCCTGTCGCTAGCATGCGCCACCTCGAACTGTGGGTGATGTACTACATCCGCTGGAACCCACGTATCCGACAGCAGGTAGGAGCCTGGTCTCACCTCAGGTTCAATTATTTTGGACCTAAGTGTGTGTGTTAAGTGTTGTGCATTAGTAAATGTCCTGTTTTTATAGAGCGCTTTTCTAGTCATTCAGACCACTCAAAGTACTTTCACACTACAAGTTAACCATTTAACCATTCACACAAGGGAGGGGCTAACATTCATATGTATATGCAGTTCTGTGTCTACAAGCTGGAATCAATCCGCCAACCCTGTGATTGGAGGACGACTGCTCTAACCACTGAGCCACAGACGCTCACAGCTGTAATTGTATAAACTATTTGCTAGAATTCAAAGACCTGGTTGGACAGAGATTCAAGATTTTTATTTTCCATTTTCACATAAAAACAGTCGTCCCATGCACATTGGAACTCTGGTGCAGAGCACCAGGAGTCAAGTTTAAAGACAAGAGAAGTTAAGAGACGGGGACAACAAGAGAATAAGATAGAGAATAGAACATAATAAAACTAAATAAAGTAACTATAAATAAATTCATTCTTAAAACAGAACAAAGTGTTTTTTCTTTAGACAGAAAGAATATTACTGCACATGGAATATTATTGCACATTTCTTTCACTGAAAAAAAAAACACAATACAAGTACAATACAAGTGAGATGAGGTAGTGTGGTGTTAGTGTTTTTGCTTAGCCATGAGTCTGACTGTGGCGAGGAAGAAACTGTTGAAGAACCTTTTCCTGTGTGTGATGATGCTATCTGCTCTGTTGTCTCAGGTTGTACGTACAGTTTTTGTGTCTGAACAGAGAGTGAGCTGGATGGAGTGAGTTCTTGATAATAGCCTCTGCTCTTTTCCGACAGCGCTATGTGTACAGAGAGTCCATGGAAAGAAGTTTTGTCTTTTCTGGGCTTTTTTCACTGTGGCTGTGGTGTTGAGAGTCCAGCTCAGATCTGATTTGATCTGCAATCCCAGGAATCTGTAGCTACCTCTCCACCTCAGTCCCTTTGATGATAAGAGGCTGCAGGGGTGGAGGGTTCTTCCTGAAGTCCAGTATTATTTCTTTGGTCTTTTCTGTGTTGAGGATAAGGTGATTCTCCTCTCCATAGACAAGAACGTTGTTTACCAGGGTCCTGTACCTGGTCATTCCAGGTGTTGCAGAGTGTGGTGCAGGGCTATTGCTGTCGCATCATCCACTGAATAAATAATACATTTTAAATAAACTTGACTTGAACGGTTGGTGGGATAAGCAAACTGGAGGGGGTCTATGGTGTCTAGGACCATGTGGTTGATGTGTGTGACAACCAATTTTTCAAAACACTTCATGACTACTGGTGTGACTGCCACTGGCCTGAAGTCCTTTAGGGCAGATGTATCTGGTCTTTTGGGGACTGGTATGATGGTGGAGGATTTGAAAATACGAGGGACCGTTGCCTGGGATAGTGACAGGTTGAAAATGTCAGTGTACACACCAGCTAGTTGTTCCCCACAGGCCTTCAAAACTTTGGGTGTAACTCCATCGGGTCCACAGCTTTGTGGGGGTTCACCTTCTTCAGAGCTTTCAGGACCTGTGTGTGTGTCACCTTGAAGACAGTGTCCGTGGGGTCAAAGGGGGTCTTTGATGGTGTGTTTGTTGTGTTCAGCCTGTCAAACCTGGCATAGAAGGTGTTAAGACAGTCTGGGAGGGAGGTGTCTCGGGGGTCAGTGTCTGTCGTGGTTCCTCTATAATTAGTGACGGCTTGGATTCCCTGCCACATGCTGTGTGTGTTGTGGTTCAGGTAATAGCCTTCAAGTTTTTGTGAGTAGGCCCTTTTTGCTGCTCTGATGGTTTTCTGCTGCTCATAGCGGGCTCTTTTATACTCCATAGGTTGTCCCACATGATTAGCTGGAGTGACGTGTCAGTTTGATGCTTCTAAATTACACAGTTTCTGATTAAATCAAATGTTTTTAGTGTTATTGATTTTAGTGGATATATTATCAAAAGCCTGAAATGACACAATGCTACTTATACAATATTATGTCTCTGTCGCTCCTGCTGGTGCAGGAAGAAACTGCAGTTCAGACCTGCAGATCTGCTCAGACTAAATGAAGCCTAATTGTTGGGGGAAGTCATGAAACAGGAAGTATATGTGAAAGTAGTTTCACATGTACAACTGGACCCATAAATACTTTCATTTTACTACATTACACAGCTTTGGCAGTGAAAGTATGTGGGTTTTGTGGCACTCCTCACTAGTTCTGTCCCTACGAAGATGCATATTGGTACCCTGATCTGTATTTGGGGTGAGGGATTGTTGCAGATTGTGTAAGAATGAGGAATACATTTTCCAAACTAAGTTTCCTAGAAATGACAAAACAAAGTCCTGCAGGTCTGACCTCTCATACCACACCCACAGCACCTGCATGTTCTCAAAGCTCTAAAAAACTCATAAGTGGTTTAGTGTAGTTTTAAACAATAGATCAAACAGGAACAGGAACTTTAGTCCGGTCAGCGCTGACTGAAAGTTGATACATTTGTCAAATACCAAACGATAGCCATAACCCGACACGACTGACTATTTAAACTTCTGTGTGGACAATATTATTCCCTCCGGAACAGTAAAGAACTTCTCCAATAACAAACCCTGGATTACCAGTGACCTGAAAGAACTACCAATCAAGAACAAAGAGCTGTCAAGGAGGGAGACAGAGATGCATTGAAAAGTGTACAAAAATAACTCAAAATCAAGATTAGAAAGAACAAAGATGTGTACAGTGATCCCTCACTTATCGGGTAAATTTGTTCCGCCCCCTCGCAATAGGTGAAAATCTGCGAAGTAGGGATACCAAATATACAGTGGGGCAAAAAAGTATTTAGTCAGCCACCAATTGTGTAAGTTCTCCCACTTAAAAAGATCAGAGAGGCCTGTAATTTTCATCATAGGTATACCTCAACTATGAGAGACAAAATGAGGAAAAAAAAATCCAGAAAATCACATTGTCTGATTTTTAAAGAATTTATTTGCAAATTCTGGTGGAAAATAAGTATTTGGTCAATAACAAAAGTTAATCTCAATACTTTGTTATATAGCCTTTGTTGGCAATGACAGAGGTCAAACGTTTTCTGTAAGTCTTCACAAGGTTTTCACACACTGTTGCTGGTATTTTGGCCCATTCCTCCATGCAGATCTCCTCTAGAGCAGTGATGTTTTGGGGCTGACGCTGGGCAACACGGACTTTCAACTCCCTTCAGAGATTTTCTATGGGGTTGAGATCTGGAGACTGGCTAGGCCACTCCAGGACCTTGAAATGCTTCTTACGAAGTCACTCCTTCGTTGCCCGGGCGGTGTGTTTGGGATCATTGTCATGCTGAAAGACCCAGCCACGTCTCATTTTCAATGCCCTTGCTGATGGAAGGAGGTTTTCACTCAAAATCTTATGATACATGGCCCCATTCATTCTTTCCTTTACACGGATCAGTCGTCCTGGTCCCCTTGCAGAAAAACAGCCCCAAAGCATGATGTTTCCACCCCCATGCTTTACAGTAGGTATGGTGTTCTTTGGATCCAACTCAGCATTCTTTCCCCTCCAAACACGACAAGTTGAGTTTCTACCAAAAAGTTCTATTTTGGTTTCATCTGACCATATGATGTTCTCCCAATCCTCTTCTGGATCATCCAAATGCTCTCTAGCAAACCGCAGACGGGCCTGGACGTGTCCTGGCTTCAGCAGGGGGACACGTCTGGCACTGCAGGATTTGAGTCCCTGGCGGCGTAGTGTGTTACTGATGGTAGCCTTTGTTACTTTGGTCCCGCTCTCTGCAGGTCATTCACTAGGTCCCTCCGTGTGGTTCTGGGATTTTTGCTCACCGTTCTTGTGATCATTTTGACCCCACGGGGTGAGATCTTGCGTGGAGCCCCAGATCGAGGGAGATTATCAGTGGTCTTGTATGTCTTCCATTTTCTAATAATTGCTCCCACAGTTGATTTCTTCACACCAAGCTGCTTACCTATTGCAGATTCAGTCTTCCCAGCCTGGTGAAGGTCTACAATTTTGTTTCTGGTGTCCTTTGACAGCTCTTTGGTCTTGGCCATAGTGGAGTTTGGAGCGTGACTGTTTGAGGTTGTGGACAGGTGTCTTTTATACTGATAACGAGTTCACACAGGTGCCATTAATACAGGTAACGAGTGGAGGACCGAGGAGCCTCTTAAAGAAGTTACAGGTCTGTGAAAGCCAGAAATCTTACTTGTTTGTAGGTGACCAAATACTTATTTTCCACCATAATTTGCAAATAAATTCTTTAAAAATCAGACAATGTGATTTTCTGGATTTTTTTTCCTCATTTTGTCTCTCATAGTTGAGGTATACCTATGATGAAAATTACAGGCCTCTCTGATCTTTTTAAGTGGGAGAACTTACACAATTGGTGGCTGACTAAATACTTTTTTGCCCCACTGTACATAAACACACACATGGACATTGATATAAATAATTTTGAACATAAATATTATATATATTAAATGTAAATCTAATAATAACACCTTAAATTAGTACATGTATCTTTCACTCTCAGTCTCTATTTCTATCTATATCTCTCTCACGATATGGCGTTCTTTCTCACCGCTAATGATACAGCTCTTCGGGAGGCGCCTTGTCATCAAACAGAGGTGCTGGGTCATCAACCGACCGTGGAGGAAGAGTGGGGAGGCAAACAAACAGCTGAAAGCGCAATATTTTTTATTTTTTATTTTTGGATGAATATTTTTGAAGAATCCGCAAAGTAGTGAATCCACAAAAGTTGAACCGCGAAGTAGCGAGGGATCACTGTACAGGAAAAAACTGGAGTCCAAGCTCCATCAAAACAATATAAGAGATGTGTGGTCAAGAATGAAGAAGATCACAGGCTTTAAGGAGAAGGAGGATAACTTAAATGGAAGTCTGGATAGATCCAGTGAACTGAACATGTTCTTCAACAGGTGTTAGTCCCAGAGTCCTAAAGGCTTGTGTAGGTTAGAGTCCTGTCATCTTATGCAGGAGATCCTTCCCTTCCACAACTAGAACCCTCTACGGGAGATCCTTCCCGTCCACAGCTAGAACCCTCTACAGGAGATCCTTCCCGTCCACAGCTAGAACTCTCTACAGGAGATCCTTCCCATCCACAACAAGATCCCTCTACGGGAGATCCTTCCCGTCCACAGCTAGAACCCTCTACAGGAGATCCTTCCTGTCCACATCTAGAACCCTCTACAGGAGATCCTTCCTGTCCACAGCAAGAACCCTATACGGGAGATCCTTCCTGTTCACAGCTAGAACCCTCAACAGGAGATCCTTCCCTTCCACAACTAGAACCCTCTACGGGAGATCCTTCCCGTCCACAGCTAGAACCGTCTACAGGAGATCCTTCCCGTCCACAGCTAGAACCCTCTACAGGAGATCCTTCCTGTTCACAGCTAGAACCCTCTACAGGAGATCCTTCCCGTCCACAGCTAGAACCCTCTACAGGAGATCCTTCCCATCCACAGCTAGAACCCTCTACAGGAGATCCTTCCTGTCCACAGCTAGAACCCTCTACAGGAGATCCCTCCCGCCCACAGCTAGAACCCTCTACAGGAGATCCTTCCTGTCCACAGCTAGAACCCTCTACAGGAGATCCTTCCTGTCCACACCTAGAACCCTCTACAGGAGATCCTTCCCGTCTACAGCTAGAACCCTCTAGATGAGATCCTTCCCGTCCACAGCTAGAACCCTCTACAGGGGATCCTTCCTGTCCACAGCTAGAACCCTCTACAGGAGATCCTTCCCGTCCACAGCTAGAACTCTCTACAGGAGATCCTTCCCATCCACAACAAGATCCCTCTACGGGAGATCCTTCCCGTCCACAGCTAGAACCCTCTACAGGAGATCCTTCCTATCCACAGCTAGAACCCTCTACAGGAGATCCTTCCCGTCCACAGCTAGAACCCTCTACAGGAGATCCTTCCTGTCTACAGCTAGAACCCTCTACAGGAGATCCTTCCTGTGTACAGCTAGAACCCTCTACAGGAGATCCTTCCTGTCCACAGCTAGAACCCTCTACAGGAGATCCTTCCCATCCACAGCTAGAACCCTCTACAGGAGATCCTTCCCGTCCACAGCTAGAACCCTCTACAGGAGATCCTTCCTGTCCACAGCTAGAACCCTCTACAGGAGATCCTTCCTGTCCACAGCTAAAATGACTCTTACTACAACATCTCATTTTCCTTTAGGGAACCTGAAGTCTGTCTGAATTGTTTTTTTTTGTGAATGGAGAATTAAAACATGAGCTACTCTGTTCTTTGGTCCACTACTGTACAACTCATGAAATATTAACTTAACACTGTGTGTGTGTGTGTGTGTGTGTGTGTGTCTCCAGCAGCAGAGTCCAGTGGAGCAGCGCTACAAGGAGCTTCTCACCCTCAGAGATGAATACTTAAAGAAGCTGGAACAGCTTCAGCTGTCTGACTCCTCTTATCATCTAACCAACAGCAGCACCTCCAACACCACGTCCTCCTCAGCCTCCACACCGTCTCAGCAATACACACACCTACAAACACCACTTTGAGACACACACACGACACACACCTGTTTGAGGCACACACGTGTGTCCCAGACACACACCTGTCAGACAAACACCTGTCTGAGACACGCACTTGTATGCGCTTATGTNTTATCATCTAACCAACAGCAGCACCTCCAACACCACGTCCTCCTCAGCCTCCACACCGTCTCAGCAATACACACACCTACAAACACCACTTTGAGACACACACACGACACACACCTGTTTGAGGCACACACGTGTGTCCCAGACACACACCTGTCAGACAAACACCTGTCTGAGACACGCACTTGTATGCGCTTATGTCTGAGATACACACACACGCACCTGTCTGAAACACACGCACACCTGCCTGAGACACACACTTTACATGCACTTGTCTGAGACACACACATACACATCTTTCTGAGACACACACACTCACATGTCTGAGACACTCACACAGAGGTGTGCATATGCAGGGTTTGTTTGTAAAGTTTTAATAATTAAAAGTTCTAATTTTTGTAACTAATTATCTTGTAGGTTCATGCAGTTTGTCACCTGTCAGTCTTTAGAACACACACTCATCCTACAGCGATGCCTTAAAGATGTTTTTAGTGTGTAAGGGCTCACACACACACACACCTCTGAACTCCATACTGAAACATGTTCTGTTCAGACACAGACCCTGATATCCAGGTCAGATTCTAACAGCCTTGTTAAACAGGAAAAGGTCAGATGAATGTTTGATGTTTGTGTGTAGCTTGTTCTCCAGCTGGACTTTAGAAGGTCTCATGGAGCTCCTGGTGTTCTGAACATCATGGTGTTGGTTTACAGCCTGTTAGAGAAGCACTTCACAGAACACCAATTCGGGGAACATGAATGAATATTGTTGGCTGATGCAGAAAGTTGAGCTTGTGTTTGAGCTGAAACGCCTCCTGAACTTCTTGAAAAACGTTCTCAGATCATCAGAACTGCACACAGTTTGAGAGGTTCACCAGCAGGAGCGAAAAGCTGGAGATCCTTGTTAAAACCAAAATTCACATGACATCACATGCCTTCAGGACGAGCACGCTGCTGGATCTGTTTGATTCAGCTTCCAGTCATTTAACAGTCTAACGGGTTTCTGCTTTGTTTCTCATGTTATCACGTGTCCATAAACGGGTGGGTGGGTGGTAGCTGCTGTGTAGATTAATGTGTCCAGATAATATGGAGCCACACATGAGAAACTGCTCATGGTCTCTACAGGAGTAGGACTCATGTTCAGATCTTCCTCTGACAATCTGTTTCATACACTGGAAATGGACGCTCCTGACAGACTGACTTCCTGCCTTAAGGGGGCGGGGCCAATCCGTGGGGCCTGTCTTGTAGGTGTTTCAGCTTTAATCTCCCAGCCACTGACTGCCTGTGTAAACTTTAACCCTGATATGAGAAGGTTAAACATGTGCATAGGTTCAGTGTTCTGATGCGTCAGAACCTCTAGTTATTGGATGTCAGTGGCTTGACCTGAAGCAGAAATATGAAGGAAGACCCAGACTTTGGTATGACTGATGGACCCTCTCCATGGTGCTTCCACCTCCATTAAAACATTAGAACTGCTTTCACTTTCTGAAGTTACACAAGAATTTTATCTTTATTATTGTGTGAGTTCTTACAAAGAGGAACATGGATTCTGAAGAGCAAGTGATGAAGGGCTTTTATTTTTATATTCTTTGTAACCCAGGAAGAATCTGTTGCCCTGTAAGTTCTTCTTCAGGTCATTACTCATAGAAACTTTAGTTCTGGTTCTGTTGAGGTGACTGTTTAGGATTACTGTAATCTACAGGGTGAAAATAATCACGTCTGGATGAACCACAGAACAAAGTTTGAATATGTTTGTTTTCATACATTAGACTTCTTTTATGTAAATATCTCTTAATAAATTAAGGTTTTCTGAAAAACTGCTTTATTGACTTTTTATTAAATTTATTTGTTTTTTCTCCTGTAAGAATGTGAAAGTTAATTTTATGTAAAAAACTGAACATACAAAATAAGATCTGATCAGAGTCTGAATATCAGTGTTCTGAATTAACAGGCCATGTGATTTCAAGTGAATTAGAAATATTTATTTGAAAATAATGGGACTGATGTTAATAGTAGAGTCACTGCAACATAACTAAAGGGATGGACCAGGAGAACCTCCAGCAGTCTGAGACTATGGCAGTATAACTAAAGGGATGTACCAGGAGAACCTCCAGTAGTCTGAGACTATAGCAGCATAACTAAAGGGATGGATCAGGAGAACCTCCAGTAGTCTGAGACTATAGCAGCATAACTAAAGGGACGGACCAGCAGAAGCTCCAGCAGTCTGAGACTATAGCAGCATAACTAAAGGGATGTACCAGGAGAACCTCCAGCAGTCTGAGACTATAGCAGCATAACTAAAGGGACGGACCAGGAGAACCTCCAGCAGTCTGAGACTATAGCAGCATAACTAAAGGGATGGACCAGGAGAACCTCCAGCAGTCTGAGACTATAGCAGCATAACTAAAGGGACGGACCAGCAGAAGCTCCAGCAGTCTGAGACTATAGCAGCATAACTAAAGGGATGGACCAGGAGAACCTCCAGCAGTCTGAGACTATAGCAGCATAACTAAAGGGATGTACCAGGAGAACCTCCAGTAGTCTGAGACTATAGCAGCATAACTAAAGGGACGGACCAGCAGAAGCTCCAGCAGTCTGAGACTATAGCAGCATAACTAAAGGTGTGTACCAGGAGAACCTCCAGTAGTCTGAGACTATAGCAGCATAACTATGTCCTGTATTTGTATAGCGCTTTTCTAGTCATTCAGACCACTCAAAGCGCTTTCACACTACAAGGTTTTACATTCACCCATTCACACAATCCGATATGTAAACCGGGGGGAGAGGGTAGGGGCTAACACTCACACAACCCGATACGCAGATCGGGGGGCAACATGGGGTTCAGTGTCTTGCCCAAGGACACTTTGACATGTGGCGGTGGAAGCCGGGATCGATCCACCAACCTTCAAATTGGAGGACGACCGCTCTAACCACTGAGCCACAGCCGCCCCACTAACTAAAGGGATGTACCAGGAGAACCTCCAGTAGTCTGAGACTATAGCAGCATAACTAAAGGGATGGACCAGGAGAACCTCCAGCAGTCTGAGACTATAGCAGCATAACTAAAGGGATGGACCAGGAGAACCTCCAGCAGTCTGAGACTATAGCAGCATAACCAAAGGGATGGACCAGGAGAAAGCTACACAGAGATTCTGCCTCATGGATAAAAAGTAGAAGCTTGTTCCACAGGAGAGGTGCCTGATAACTTAAAGCTCTTCCTCCCATTCTACTTTTAGAACCTTTAGAAACCAGAAGTAGACCTGCAGCTTGAGAGGGTTTTGTTCGGAACATATGGAACAAAAAGATATTTAATATCAGCTTGGTTGTTTAGATCTACAGTGGGGCAAAAAGTATTAGGACCGGCACTGATTGTGCAAGTTGTTCCACTTAAAAAGATGAGTCTGTAATTTTCATTATATATTCACGTCAACTGTGAGAGACAGAATCTGAAAACAAATCAGGAAATCACATTGTGTGATTTTTTTTAAGAATTTGTTTGTACAGTGGGGCAAAAAAGTATTTAGTCAGCCACCAATTGTGTAAGTTCTCCCACTTAAAAAGATCAGAGAGGCCTGTAATTTTCATCATAGGTATACCTCAACTATGAGAGACAAAATGAGGAAAAAAAATCCAGAAAATCACATTGTCTGATTTTTAAAGAATTTATTTGCAAATTATGGTGGAAAATAAGTATTTGGTCACCTACAAACAAGTAAGATTTCTGGCTTTCACAGACCTGTAACTTCTTTAAGAGGCTCCTCGGTCCTCCACTCGTTACCTGTATTAATGGCACCTGTGTGAACTCGTTATCAGTATAAAAGACACCTGTCCACAACCTCAAACAGTCACGCTCCAAACTCCACTATGGCCAAGACCAAAGAGCTGTCAAAGGACACCAGAAACAAAATTGTAGACCTTCACCAGGCTGGGAAGACTGAATCTGCAATAGGTAAGCAGCTTGGTGTGAAGAAATCAACTGTGGGAGCAATTATTAGAAAATGGAAGACATACAAGACCACTGATAATCTCCCTCGATCTGGGGCTCCACGCAAGATCTCACCCCGTGGGGTCAAAATGATCACAAGAACGGTGAGCAAAAATCCCAGAACCACACGGAGGGACCTAGTGAATGACCTGCAGAGAGCTGGGACCAAAGTAACAAAGGCTACCATCAGTAACACACTACGCCGCCAGGGACTCAAATCCTGCAGTGCCAGACGTGTCCCCCTGCTGAAGCCAGGACACGTCCAGGCCCGTCTGCGGTTTGCTAGAGAGCATTTGGATGATCCAGAAGAGGATTGGGAGAACATCATATGGTCAGATGAAACCAAAATAGAACTTTTTGGTAGAAACTCAACTTGTCGTGTTTGGAGGGGAAAGAATGCTGAGTTGGATCCAAAGAACACCATACCTACTGTAAAGCATGGGGGTGGAAACATCATGCTTTGGGGCTGTTTTTCTGCAAGGGGACCAGGACGACTGATCCGTGTAAAGGAAAGAATGAATGGGGCCATGTATCGTAAGATTTTGAGTGAAAACCTCCTTCCATCAGCAAGGGCATTGAAAATGAGACGTGGCTGGGTCTTTCAGCATGACAATGATCCCAAACACACCGCCCGGGCAACGAAGGAGTG